>SKCR01019503.1:0-64849 GCA_019454045.1 Zanthoxylum bungeanum | reverse complement strand
ACAGCTGCAAAACTCTTTTCGGGCTCACCCGGCACTCTCTACGAGGCAAACGAGTATCGTTGACCAGTGACCGCCCAAAGATCACATAAAATTGACATCTCGAAATTTGAGATGTAAAACGCACCGAATCAAACTCTCGCATAAATCTAATGGAAAACCGACATGGTTCCGTTTAAAACATGACCTTTCCATTTACAATCCAACACCACAAATGCCCATTTGGGGCCACAACAACCACCTAACCACACTGTTAGAGTTGGTGCTCTAAGCGCCAATTTTATTATGTATTTCCTTGTAAATACTAATGTAACATTTTATTATGAATAAAATGAACAGTTTATTTTATATAACTTCTTCTTTAATATGGTAAAGACGTAACCGACCTTATAATGATTAGTTATGAAACTGTTGCAAAAGCTTCGCAACTGACATTGAGTTGTATCATGATGTTGTCATTCTTAGATTGTTTCCGGTCAAGGTTTACACTACTTGGTCAGTAAAGTAAACCTGTTGAGACTGGTACATGTCGTATATTGGAATCTTGGATTCCGATGGTTTCTCAATGAACCATGAGTCTTGGAGACTCGTATAGACGTGTAGGTATTTATAGCGGATAAACATTGAACGACTCACCGAAGATTCTTAATGGATGGTACACCAACGTCAATAAGAATCTTCTCAGGTTGAGTGAGCATAGTGATTCTTTGACTTGAGATACTACTATGGATATCTGAGTTATCCTCCACACTTAGATGACAGTCACGTCACCGATATATTTAGATCAGACCTCCGCCTGTTCATTGGGTGTGGACTGATGCTCAGGATATCATGTGTATCAAGATAGGATCTATCAGCTCTATGTACAGAGCATAGGTATTCAATATGGAATTAGCAATCTGTTAAATCCATGGGCCGTGGTACACTGTAAAAATCAGTTCTAAGTGTTATTTGAGGGATTGCTAATAGAAACGTCGATGTGATTACATCTATAGAGATTTGACGTTTGTATCTATATCTCTGAATTAATCCGGATACCTGTGACAAATGGATTATACGTATACAGTGACCTCGACCTGTATGATTCAGTGAGTTTATCTGTGTTCGTCATAATTTACGGGTGTGTGAATTATGGACACGAAATTTGATTTTGTGACGGATATGCCTGAATCTAGAGAGTCTCACAAATGAAATATACTCGTAGAGCACCAGGGAAACTGTTATGAATAATACTGATTATTTATAACTCGTTTAATGATTAAACGAAAAATACATGCAATCGGGACCTAACGGTCATTTCTGAATTAATGTGTATTTGTATTTAATACCTGATTTTATTAAATACACATTAATAAAATATCAAATTGTGATATGTGACATATATCATTAACATATATGTATTTCAATATTTAAAGTAAATATAATACATATATTAGGATATTTACATTTAATTATTTAATTATTTAAATGTTAAATAATCAATTTAATTAGATAAATAAATATCTTATGTAATGATTTAGTTTTTATTTGGCTTGATATCATTGGCACACATTTTAGTTCACTTTATTAAAGGTAAATGTTATCTTTAATTTTGTTAAAATGTGGACCAATTAATATTGAACAAAATTAAAACAATTGTTGTTTATTTTTTGGAAGCCAAATTCGACAATGATGAATTTTTGTATAACAAAATTGTTTTGTTTCATTTTTCATTGCAAGACAAGTTTAACAAAAATTACAAAGAGAGTTGAGAGCATGTGTTGTTAAGATCATGTCTCTTCTCTTTTAGTTTGTAATGAAATTTGTTGGAAGCTTGTTGGATGAGTTCATGCATGTATAATTAATTTATTTGCTTATTAGTGTAATTAAGCTTAATAAATTAATTAGAAATTAAAAGTTTTCATTATAGAGTTGATTAGCCATTCATAATTAACCTAGAATTGTTCTTGATTAATTTCATGATGGTGAGACTTGATTGGTGTGGTAATTGGAAGATTAAAGTGTTGAATTTTGTCAATTTAATGTAAATTGTGAAATTTGAGTAATTTATGAAATTATGGTTCTTAACCTAATCAAATTTTGGGGCTTTTCATAAATATGATATAATTTGATGTATATTTGATGTATGTCAAATTTTGGATTGATTGGATTTGATATTGATGTGTTTTGAACAAATTGGGCCAAATTATAATTAATTAAAAATCTGGGCAGATTTCGTAATTCTGGAAAAATTCTGGGCTGTTTCAAAATTTTGGAAATGTTTCTGGTTTATGTTTCAAATTGTATAAATTATTTTGGGATTGATTTGGAATCAATTAAATATGTATTTGACTTTTTAATGACCAAAATAATTAATTTGTAAAATTGTGGGGTAATTTGGTAATTATAAGAAATATGATTTCTTGGGTTAAAATTTAAGATTTTTAGTATTGGTTAATTAAATAAATATGTTTATTTGATTAATACAAAATAAAAGTTTTGAAATCGGAAAAAATGGTTTTTCCATGTTCCGTTGCGCTAACCCTGTAATTCCTTATAAAACCCTAATAAAAATTGGTATCAGAGCGAGTTTGATTCTGGACACCCGATATATGATTATGCCTTTAAAATTCAATGTTGACTTTAATCTTGACTTTATGCATGCATGTGTTTATTTAATTTGATTGAATAAAGTAAAAACATCTTTGCGGAAAGTCTCTATTTAAAATAAGGTTTTTAATTTAATATGTATTTGATGCATATTAATTGGTCCATCTTGTCAATACCGCTTATCGATAAATTTTCTGCGAATATATCCGAGAACGTGCCAAAGCTGTGAGGATATAGCCGGTAGAAATTTATCTACACCAGATATATTTGATATTAGGTGAATTCAAGCAAAAACGGAATCCTGAACGTGCCAAAGCTGTCAGGGTTTCGTAAGTATCTTGAATTCATCATTGACAAGTTTAACCTTGGCACGCCTCATTGTGAATGTGCCAAAGCTGTCACAATGAGAAATGACCAGGACCGAAAACCCAGGAGTCACTATTGAGTGATTAACAATGAGTTGTCTACCTAATGAATATACGTAGGCGAGAACGTGCCAAAACTGTAAGCTGAAATATATTCATGGGGTCCACCTTTCACTATTATGTTATGATTTGATTATCGCATGTTTTGTATTCTATTTGGAGATTACAGTATTGTATGAAATAGTGAGAGGGGCATTTTTAGATTAAAAATCCATGATCTAGTTAATGCTTTATGATATATTATGAAACTGTTTTATCTTTTATCTGCTTATCTGCTTACCGTTGATTTGCTGTCTATTTGATAGATTTGCGATGGAGGCACCTCCAACCAATCCTTGTGCTCGTATGCTAGATACAAATAAGCTAAAAGGCGCTGAGAATTTTACCGATTGGGATATGGATTTGAGGATTGTCCTCAATTCCGAAAAGCTGTGGTACATTTTGGAAGGTCCATTACCGTTTGCTATATCACCAGATGTATCTCCTAAAGAACATGAGACTTTCCATCGATAGAAGAATGATGATTTAAGGGTTAAATCATTCATCCTGAGTTCTCTTTCTTCTGAGCTTAAGAAGACTTATTTTGAGATGCATGATGCATATAGCATGATGACAGAACTTCATGAATCGTTCATTAACCGGGAACAGATCATGGTTCATAGAGTTTCGATGGAACTGTTCCATTCTAAACTTGAAGAGTGGAAGGCTGTGAGCCCGTAAGTGCTTCACTTGATCGATTTGATTGAGCAGTTGAGGCAATAAAATTTCTCTCTCAATGAAACTCTTGGTCGTAGTGTCATTCTCGGTTCGCTCCCGGCGTCATATCGCCAGTTTGTAATGTACTTCATCATGAACGGGATTCACTGTTCTTATCGTGAATTGCATATGATGCTTCTCATAGCAGATGAAGATTTAAGGGATGAAGTTCCGACTCGCCTTCCAAAACCCACCTCACTTTCCGCTTCTTCCCAATCCAAGTCGAAGAGGAAGAATATAAAAGGAAAAAAAAGGTTTCAATATTCCTCCACAGGGTAAGACGGCGTAGCCCAAGAGAGCTTCTGAAGACAAGTGCCACCACTGCCAGAAAGTCGAACATTGGAAACGAAACTGCCCGGACTATCTCGCACAGATAATGAAGGAAAAAGCATCAACATCAGGTACTTTTATTTGTTCTATTATTGATATCTCAATGGCTTGTGAAGCTATGATATCTAATTGGATTTTGGATTCTGCTTGTCCAATTCACATTTACAATACGTTACAGGTGCTGACGGGAAGTAGACGGCTGAAATCTGGGGAGATGCAGTTGTGATTCGGGAGTGGCAACTCTCTGGATGCAGTTGTAGTGGGCATATGCGAGACTCCCTTACAAAGTGGGAGACTTTTGTTGAATGAATAACCGACCTTAGAATGATTAGTTATGATACTGTTGCAAAAGCGTCGCAACTGACATTGAGTTGTATCATAACATTGTCATTCTTAGACTGTTCCCGGTCAAGGTTTACACTAATTGGTTAGTAAAGTAAACTCGTTGAGACTAGTACATGTCGTATATTGGAATCTTGGATTCCGATGGTTTCTCAATGAACCATGAGTCTTGGAGACTCGTATAGACGTGTAGGTGTTTATGGCGAATAAACATTGACCGACTCACCAAAGATTCTTAACGAATGGTACACCAACGTCAATAAGAATCTTCTCGGATTGAGTGAGCATAGTGATTCTTTGACATGAGATACCACTGTGGATATCTGAGTTAACCTCCACACTTAGATGGCAGTCACGTCACCGATCTATTTAGATCACACCTCCGCCTGTGTGTATCAAGATATGATCCGTCAGCTCTGTGTACAGAGCACAAGTATTCAATATGAAATTAGCAATCTGTTAAATCCATGGGCCCTTGGTACATTGCAAAAATCAGTTCTAAGTGTTATTTGAGGGATTGCTAATAGAAACGTCGACGTGATTACATATATTGAGATTTGACGTTTGTATCTATATCTCTGAATTAATCCGGATACCTGTGACGTAGGGATTATACGTATGCAGTGACCTCGACCTGTATGATTCAGTAAGTTTATCCGTGTTCATCATAATTTACAGGAGGGTGAATTATGGACACGGAATTTGATTTCGTGACGGATATGCCTGAATCTAGAGAGTGTCACTAATGAAATATACTCGTAGAGTACTAGGGCAGCTGTTATAAATAATACTGATTATTTATAACTTGTTTAATGGTTAAACGAAAAATACATTCATTCGGGACCTTACGGTTGTTGGACAATTATGACCCATAACGTCACTATTTGTACAGATCATGGTGTTGTTGTACAAATTAACTATATGACAAAGGAGATTGCACTCTTATCATTTGTGATTAGATCACCTAGATGTATAAATGATGAGAGGTCCTTGTGAATTGTTCCTGGACTGAAAATGATATGAGACAGTATCAGTCCACGAAGGATAAATCATTAAACATCCCTAGTCAGAGTTTATCGAGATTGGACATCGATGAATGCGTAAAAAACTAGTATTACACTTGTGCGCGTTGTGAGGGCACAACGACATAGTTCTCATATATTTGGGTATAGGATACTCATGCAAGTGTAATAGGAGGTTGTGTTTCACCGATGGTACGAGAAACAGCTTCACTCTGGATAAGACCCCCTCGGAATTCCATTGGTAGTGTGATTATGTGTCTATGGAAATCCGAAATCAGGGTAGGTGTATTTGGTCTTAACCTGAGACTTGCACCGCTAATACTTGTAACAATCAATATACTTTGGTTGAGATCGTCCAGGGCTTTAACAGGTTCTGTGTACGCCAATTCTGGGTATATTGAGAATCGTAGTGTGTTGGGTGTGATGTCAAGACGGAAGTGTCACTCCAGTCATATGGAGTTGATGATCGCGCAGAGATATAGAACTGGTTCTCTAAATAAGGTTGTAACCGTCGGGATAATATGACTTGGTCATGATTATCCGATATTAAAGAGACTAGTTGCTCGTAATCCGATATATGCTTCGTACATGGCAGACACTGTACCAGCCCCAGGCCTCGCATGTGATCATCTGATACTGGACAGAAATACGCAATACTACGTATACTACGACTGATACAGATCCTTATATTCATGTAAGGATATTTCCGGAGAATTGGGCAGGCATGGTGCTTTGCTAGAGGCCAACCTTGTCTTGTAAATCGGTATAAACGTAGTACGAGGTACTTACGTGTTCGGATAGTCCGACGACCGAATTTACTGCCAACATATCCGGGGATCTCATGGGTCGCTTCCCAAAGATTCACCGATGACGTATAACTCGCACTCTAAATTAATCTGGGATTTATTATAAGAGAGAGAGATTTAATCTGGGATTAATTACGGATATATTTTATCTGGGATAAAATATCAATTAAAGAGAGATAACGATTAATTTGGAAATAATCGATAAGTTAATATATTTGATATATTAAACGAAATTGGATTTCGACGCGGAATTAAAATTAGATTTTAATTCGGGCGAACGAATTAATTTAGAATTAATTCGTTAGCGATGTGAATAGTGATTTCAATAGGCGTAATCATTTAATTATGACGCAACGAAAAATTCGTTAATTTGGAATTAGCGAACCCGAGCCCGAGATTATTTGCGAGCGCATTCGCATTTCGAATTCGAGTGCGGCACGTCAAATCAAGCGTCAAATCGCTAGTCGCATCAAGCGTCAAATCACTTGTCACTTTGAGTGATGTGACTTGACAACTTGTGATTGATGTGATTGAGTGATGTGTGTGGTTGGCATTAATGGCTTTAATTAGTTTGACTTTTCAAAAGCCAAAATTTGGTATATGTTTTTTGAAAACAAATAAACCAATACAATTACACAAAACCCATTCTCTCTCTTTCTTCTTCACTCCCTCTATCATGCCATTTTCTTCTTCTTTAGGCAGTGAACTGCCGAATGATGGAAAGAAAAAAGAGAAGCAAGAGTTAGAGTTTTGTGGCAAAAATTGCAAGTGCTAGCACACTACGAGACATGCGAATGTGATAGGGAATTCCACCCATGAGCCGGGAACCGTTTGACGAAGCTCGGAGCTTGACGAAGGAGGTCCAATGGCCGAAACCAGTGGCTGTGAACTGCTCACTGTCGAGCAGTGAAGGGAGGAAGAAAATGAATTTTTATTGCCTCCGCGTCGCTCAACTGATCGATGTAAGTATTCCGCAACTTCTCGAATGTATTCACTTATGTTTCATGCTTGATTTGTGATCATTGGGACACCTAGAAATGCCAACAACGGTCATTTCCGAATTAATGTGTATTTGTATTTAATCCTTGATTTTATTAAATACACATTAATAAAATATCAAATTGTGATATTTGACATATATCATTAACATATATGTATTTCAATATTTAAAGTAAATATAATACATATATTAGGATATTTGCATTTAATTATTTAATTATTTTAATGTTAAATAATTAATTTAATTAGATAAATAAATATTTTATGTAATGATTTAGTTTTTATTTGGCTTGATATCATTGGCACACATTTTAGTTCACTTTATTAAAGGTAAAGGTTATTTTTAAACACAAAGTTACAACAAGACTGAAATTCCATAACATGACCATAAGCTAGGACGGATTATGAAAACTGAAACATCACAACGTGGCCGCACGCAAACGTGAAAAATTGAAAAGCACGTCAAGACTTCAAACAAGTAAATGTAATATGTAAACGTAATATGATCTGAAAATACATAAACATGATCTCAAAAGACATAAGTCGATTCAATCGTCAAGCGAAATCTGACTTAAAATGACTTAATGTGAAATGAAGGCATATAAACACCTGTAAACGTTAAACATGAAAACATGATTACAAACTGTAAAATAACATAAGCTGAAATCGAACCACGTAGTGAAAAGTAAACATGAACTTGAATGAGAATGAGTCTATGAGGGTGATCAATCCCCATGAGGCATCACGAAAGACATAAAATAACGTTAAATAAAATCATGTAAATGTGACAAGTGAAGAACATAAGTTGTGCACATGTAAACATGACACATAAAAAACGTCAATAAGTTAAGAACATGAAAACATAACTGAAAAATTATAAAATATAACATGAGCGAAAACTGAACTACGCAGTAAAATGCAAACATGATCTGAAAATCATGGTAAAAAACTGAAACTGAAAACGAGAACGTGCACTTGAAAACATAAAATAAGTTGGCATAATAACCATAATCTGACACGTACTGGTTTATGCATACAAGCTCGTACACTGTTCATTACCTATTTCGGAATAGGTGTGGAATGAACATCATTCGAACAGAATCATAGTCGGTACGTCTAATCATGGGAACATGCCATTGAAGTGAAATTCATAAACATGTGGCACGTAATAGTAAGCTGAAAATGTCACATAAAAACATAACTAAAAATATGAATCGGGACTTGAACTGTAAACATAAACCAAACACGTAAAATGTAAAAGTAATTAATTTGTAAACATAAAACAAAATAATAAGGTAAACATGCATTCACCAACCACTCAAAACCTAACGAGTTCGCAACCAGGCTAAAAACCCTTTCCGGAATGCCACAAATCGCCCTCCATAATCCACAACAAAGCAAAGAAAATATTGGAGAAGTTCAACGAACCAAACTTGACATTGACCAACAGTAAAACCAAATATTCCAAAAGATGGAACTTCGACCATTATACAACAACCTCTTACCCGAAAAGTAAGAAAATAACCTTTTAGGTAGCCCAGAGTGGCCCACCTCCGAAGCTTTGGTCCTACAAGGTTCCAATCTTAAGTCGGTGATGGGTGATAAACACACACGTAACGCAAGCACACGTATAGCTCAAGTAGTATAAAATGTATCGATCCCACGAGGACTCAATACCTAAGCTATCAATTTATGAAGCTAAATGTTTACGAGTATCTAATTGATTGATTGTTGGTTGGATGGTGATTTTTATCTAAAACAAGTAAATAAAACAGTGTGAAAGTAAATTTAAGGAAAAATCAATATTATAAACCTATATAGGGTTGTGAATCCTTCCAATATCTTTTAAAGATAAATTGATTATCTCATGTTTGTGCAACATATCGGTTTATTAATCTAGAACACGAAGTTATGCAAAATCCTATTCCGATGGTCAAATTCAAACACCCAAAGTAACCCAATTACCTATATTCATATGTTAATTAAGAAACTCCGAATTCTTTAAGTTAAAGTTCCAATTATGGCTGCCCCCGCCCAACAGATATATTCCTATCCTGTAAGGAAATCTACTTTAAGAGATATGTACCCCAAGGTGAGATCGTGAGCTACTGAGTCTATGACTAAACCTAAAATCCATTTTCCAAGTTCTTTTAAGTTTTCCAAATCAATCTTATTAGTGGCCAATTAACAAGAAGCATTTGTTGGACAGTTATGACCCATAGCGTCACTATTTTGTAAAAGACATTGTGTATTTGTACAAAATTAACTATGTAGTAATGAAATTGCCTTTTACCGTTTTGTAATTTATTTACTTTATATATAAATGGTAAAAGTCCATATGATTAGTTCCGGATTGAGATGATATGAGACAGTATCAATCCATAAAGGTTTGATCATTAAATATCCATAGTCTTAGTATTATCGAGATTGGACATCGATAATGCGGAATAGACTAGTATTGCACTTGTGCGCGTTGTGAGGGCATAACATCATAGTTCTCATATATTTAAGTATAGGATACTTATGCAAGTGCGATAGGAGGTTGTGTTTTGCCGATGGTACGGAAAACAGCTTCGCTCTGGATAGACCCCACGGAATCCCATTGGTAATATGTATATGTGTCTATGGGAGTCCGTTTCAGGGTAGGTGTATTTGGTCTTAACCTGAGACTTGCATCGCAAGTACTTACGACAATTGGTAAACTTTGGTTTTGGTCGTCCAGAGCTTTAACCGGTTCTGCGAACGTCTCTGCTGGGTTTATTGAGAATCGTAGTTTATTGGATGTGATGTCAAGATGGAAGTATCACTTCAGACATATGAAGATGATGATCACGCAGGGATTCAGAACTGGTTCTCTATAGTGTTGCAACCATCGGGATAATATGACAAGGTCATGATTATCCGATTCAAATAGACTAGTTGCTTGATATCCGATATGTGCTTCGTACGGGGCAGACACTATTTCAGCCACAGGCTTCGCACGTGACATCTGATACAGGATCACAATACACAATACTACGGTATACTACGCCTGATAAAGATCGTGTATTCTAGTAAGAATATTTCTGGAGAATTGGGTAGGCATGGCGCTTTGCTAGAAGCCAACCTGTCTTGTAAATGGAAAAAAAAACGTAGTACGAGGTGGGTAGTACGGTTCGTAGTCCGATGACCGTATTTACTACCAACATATCCAAGGATCTCTTGGGTCGCTTCCCAAAGATTCACCAATGACGTATGATTCGAGCTAAATTAATCTGGGATTAATTACGGAGAGACTTTATCTTGGATAAAGTACTATTTGAAGAGAGAGAAAGATTAATTTGGAATTAATCATTAAAATAATATATTCGATATATTATTCGGAATTAGATTTCGACGTGGAATTAAAATTAGATTTTAATTCGGGCAAATGAGTTAATTTAGAATTAATTCATTAGCGACGTGAATAGTAATTTTGCTAGGCATAATTATTTAATTAATTCGATTTAAATTACGTCGCGACGGAAGTTCGTTAATTCGGAATTAGCGAACCCGAGCCCGGGAGTGTTTGCGGGCCCACTCGCATTCGGAATCGAGTGGGGCCCACATGTCACATCAACCATCACATCACATGTCACTAGGTTGATGTGTTTAGGTGAGGTTGTTGGTGAAGAGTGTAAAACACTCCAAATCTTGAAAAAAGGTAAAAGCATGGTGATAGATATTTGACTTTTTGAATTACCAACTTTGGTAAATCAATTTTATATTTGTTTTTGAAACAAATATATAAGTTTTATTAAGTCAAAAAAAATTCATCTTCTTCTCTCCTCTCAATGACCGAAACTGTGAAGGGTTTTTGGCTCTCCATTTCTTCATTTTTCTTACAAAATTCTTTAAGAAAGTGTGTATGTTTGGAACATTAAATCACATATAGGCTAGCACCTAAAAGGGATCATCAAGAGGTGATAGGTAAACCAACTCAATGAGCTTGGAGTCAAAGAACAAAGCTTGGAGCTCTTCTATTCCTCTTGGCCGAGATTCACTGCATTGGAGGGAAATTTTGTTGCTCAACGGATCCACAAACCGATCGATTTGTAAGTGTGTTTCCGCCACTCTTCTTCGATATTCATTCTTATTTACATGCTTATTTGATCTTGGGACATGTTTTAGAAACACCAACAATGATATCATTGAGCTTAATGAGCATGAAAAAATATTAGGATAAAATTTGGGTAAAATTGATTGACGCATGATTTGATGAAATTGGTTGATTAAGTATGCTTGTATGTATGTAACATGGTGTTATACATGATCAATTTTGAAAAAAATAAATTGGATTAATTTTTCCCCAATTGATGGCTTGGCCGAATCTATAACCCTTGCAAAGGACTTGGTATTTTTGTTTGTGAGTTCATTGGATGACTTGAAATGGATATGGAATGACGATTAGTGATTCGATCGGATTGAAAAACGAAATCGGAATTTTTTCCTTACCTTGGCCGAATGCATATAGGCATGAAGGGACTTGATTTTTGATTAAATGATGTTAGACATGTGTTTAGATAAAAGTATGATTAATGGATTAAATTAGTGTTTTGGAAATATTGATTTAAAAGATTAATCATGACTTTACACTTTAATTAATTAAGTTATAAAATTTGGAATTTTAAAATTTGGTTAATTGGGCTTAATTATGAATTGGGCTTAAAATTATTATATTTGAGCATAATGGGCTTGGTTGGGCCAAATTGGTTTAGGCCAATTGGATTGGATCCAAATTGGGCCTAAATCATTCCATTAAATCCAAATGTAATAAATGGGCTTTTATGTTTAATTGGGCCTTATGGGCTTGATATTGATTTTATGGCAAATGAGGGTGATTCCTTGTTGGGCTTGGTAATTAGGTTTGACCCACATTGACCAAAGCCCAAGCCTAATGAAATCAATTGAAAGCCCATCGGACTTTAATTAAACGGACATTAGATGTTATTTGGGCTTTGAGACCCGATAAGATTAGATTTGGAATCTAAGTCGTAAAAGCGCACTAAAAGTGTAAATATTTAATTTGGAATTAAATAAAAGAATTAGTATTGAATACGACTTAAATTAGATTTAACGAGTAGTTTGATATAATTCATGAATTCGTACTTTAAGTACTTATTCTCAAACGAGTTGGACTCGCACAAAATCAAACCGTTGTTTGAACATTGGATGGTCACATAATTAAAGACTAATTAATTGGATTAGATTGGTTGTATAACATGCCTTGAATGAATAAATGTGGATGTGTTGAATGAATAGAGTATATCGGATGGATATTAGAAGGGAAAAGGTAATTTTGGAAATTGTTGTAAATTTGGAATTTATAAATTGGACCTGCGTGTCCAGCCTTATCTCTTATTATCTCTTTGTATTCTCTTCTCACCTAATTCCCCTCAATGTCAATGAGGTTTCTATTATTGTATTATGTAATTGGGTTGGGTAGAAGTAGAATAGTGCTAGCCGGGGAGAGGAAATGAGAGTGAGGATTTGTTCTAGGAACAATCTGTTTAAATATCCATCCGCATATCGCTATTAATTACTTTTGCGCCTTATGATGTTTTAGAAGCATGCTTAAGGGTGTATGACGATGAGACCTTAACAAAGATAATAAATTGGTTGCCAATTTACGCGAAAATCCCTCAAATTATATTAAGCGATTTTCCTTCCGTTGAGTGTTTCTTACTCAAGATCCAAAGTTGGCATTGGTTTGTTGGCCAAAGTCAAGACCTTTGTCAATTGCGGATGTGTTTGAATCATGAGAGTTTTGTTCCATATCAGTGTCTTATCCAAGTCGTGATTTGTTGGCCAAAGTCAAGATCACTTCTTGTCCATCGACATTGATTACGAAACTTTCCATGTCAATGGGTCCCGCTTAACTGGAATCATTAAGCTTGTTGTGCCAAAGCCAAGGCTTAGTTGATTCAGAGGAGAAAGGTTAGGAAAATATATTGGATATATTTGCATATATATTATATATATGTTTGGGACTTGGATGTCCACCTACCGGATCTAGGAATTGAATGAGATCCAATTGATCTTCGAGATCTACCTAGTTAAATATCATACACCTTGTTGGCCAAAGTCAAGGTTGTGTGTTATTTAACGGGATCCTAGCCCACTAGGAAACTGGGTTTCCTGAGTAATCGACAGAGGGTTAGAGGCTCGCCGAAAAATAGTGGGAGGCTAGTATTGAATTTGCAATTTCATTCAGATACTTAGCTTTACGCGCTTTCATAATTATTTCGTCAAAATTATATTATTAGTTGGACTAATATAATGTTATTTTTCTTGTAACAGTTAGACTGTACCCAAATATCGTTGATTAGATAGTTAGACTATCGTAATCAAGATGACTGGAAAGGGAAATGTCCGAGACATTATCATGGGCGAAAATGTCTTCAAGGGCACAAAATTTGCCGATTGGGAAATGAAATCCGAGGATTGTCCTTGGAGCCGAGAGGCTGCTATATACCATACAAAGACCTCTTGGGCCTAAGTTCAAACCTGATGAGCTACTTGAGCTGGAGCTTTGGAAGACTCACAGCGATGATTGTGAAACTGCTCAGTCAATTATGCTTGCTGCCATGACTCAGCATTTCCGTCGACAGAATAGGGACTTGGATCCTTATAACATGTTGGCGAGGTTGCACGATCTTCACCGATCTAAACGAGGTCGCAGAGATATGAGTTAGTGAGGAAGCTCTTCCTACGCGATTGTCAGAAGGCATGTCTGTTGAATCCCATGTGGTACAGATGATTGCTGACATAGATGAGCTGGCTAACATGGGGATAGTCTTAGAGGCTGAGATTACCATAGATATGATCTTACAATCTCTCCCCGACACATGGAAACAGTTCATCATAAGCTATAACCTGATGAACACTGATGATACTCTTGGAGAGTTGTTGTTGTCAATTCTCAAGGAAGCTGAAAAGGAGCTACTTAAGGGCAACAAGCGCGAGGCGCACTTTGCTTCGACATCTCAGAAACCGAGGGCTGGGCCCAAGGCGACTGGAGGTGTGAAGAAAAAGAAGCATAATAGAAAGGGCAAGGCCAAATCGTCAAAGGCTTCTGGGAAGCCTAAGGACAAATCTTAGAATGTTTGCCTCCAGTGCGGCAAGCGGGGTCACTGGAAGCGTGGCTGCCGCGAGTACAAAGCGCTCCAGAAGGAGATAAAGGCGGGCAAGGCACCGGCCTCATGTATGTTTGTTATTGAAATAAACATGACTACTTCTAGTTTTAAAAATTGGATTTTTGATTCAGGTTGTGGTACTCATATATGTACTGATGTGCAGGATCTGCGGATTAGCAGGAAACTGGCCTCAGGGGAGATTGATCTACGCGTCGGAAATGGGGCACCAGTCGCCGTTTTGGCCGTTGGCACTTTTGTTTTAGAACTGCCTCGGGGCATGTACTTGAACTTAATGACTGGTTATTATGTACCTAGTTTGACTAGGAATATTATTTCTGTATCTATGTTAACCCAATGTGGGTATACTTTTGTATTTCGAAACACTGGGTGTTACTTATGTAAAAATGATGTAGAAATTTGCACTGCTGATGCAAATAATGGTCTTTATATTTTGAATATAAATCTATCTCCAACATATAATATAACAAACAAAAGGCTCAAAATGAGTAACAAAGATGAAACTTATATATGGCACTGTCGTCTGGGACACATTAACAAGACTCGCATATCCACACTTTCGAAGAGTGGGTACTTGGATGGATTTGATCCAAATTCATATGACGTCTGTGAATCTTGCTTATTAGGCAAAATGCCTAAATCACCTTTTAGCGGTAAAGGTGAACGCGCCACTGAACTGTTAGCCCTCGTTCATAGTGACGTATGTGGGCCCATGTCTAGCCAGGCTAGAGGTGGATACGAATACTTTGTAACCTTTACGGATGATGCATCACGTTATGGTTATGTGTTTCTAATGAGACACAAGTCGGAAACTTTTGAGAAATTCAAAGAGTTTCGACACGAAGTGAAAAACAGACAGGCAAAAGTATTAAGACATTACGGTCGGACCGTGGTGGCAAATACTTAAGCAATGAGTTTCTAGATTACCTGAAAGAATATGGTATTCTTTCACAGTGGACTCCTCCTGGAACACCGCAATTAAACGGTGTGTCCGAACGGAGAAACCAAACTTTGTTGGACATGGTTAGGTCTATGATGAGTCGCACTGAGCTACCTATTTCCTTCTAGGGATATGCATTAAACAGTGCAATTCTTATTTTGAATACGGTTCCGTCAAAGTCTGTACAACAGACACCATATGAGATATGGACAGGAAAGAAATCGGGTTTCTCATTCCTGAAGATTTGGGGATGCTGGGCATACGTTAAACGTTTGGAAGGTACCAAACTTGAACCCAAATCGGATAAATGCCTATTCGTAGGATATCCTAGGGAAACCAAAGGATATTACTTCTATCACCCACGAGAGAACAAAGTATTTGTTGCTCTACATGCGGTTTTCCTTGAAAGGAATTCCTAAATGCAGTGGTAAGTGGGAGGAAAGTAGAACTCGATGAAAATCGAAGTGATACTGTTCCTGGCATAGAATCCTCAATGGAACAAGAACAGTCCATCCGGGATGAGACTGTACCACAATCTTCTATTACACAAGGACCGCGTAGGTCGGAGAGAGTTAGGAAACAACCTGAGAGGTATGGGTTTCTGATCTCACCTCATGTAGATATTAATCTCATTTAGAATGATGAACCGGCTACATATGAGGAAGCGATACAAGTATCGATTCTACTTTATGGAAAAAGCCATGAAGTCCGAAATGGATTCCATGTACACCAACCAAGTTTGGACACTGGTTGATGCACCAGAAGGCGTAAAGCCTATTGGATGCAAATGGGTCTTCAAGAAGAAGACCGACATGGATGGCAACGTACAAACATACAAAGCTAGGCTTGTAGCGAAGGGGTATCGTCAACGACATGGTGTCGATTACGACGAAACTTTCTCACCGTTGCCATGATTAAATCCATTCGGATAATGCTTGCAATTGCTGCATATTTCGATTACGAGATATGGTAGATGGATGTTAAAACCACTTTCCTTAACGGAAACCTTTCGGAGGATGTTTATATGCAACAGCCTGACGGTTTTATTGCGCCTAGACTTGCAAACAAGGTTTGTAAGTTAAATCGGTCCATTTATAGACTGAAGCAAGCATCGCGGTCATGGAACCAACGTTTTGATTAGATCATAAAAGAATATGATTTCATTCAAAACGAAGAGGATCCTTGTGTATACAAGAAGGTTAGTGGGGGAGCACTGACTTTTATTGTCCTTTATGTTGACGATGTATTGCTTATAGGCAATGACATTCCCATGCTAACGTTGGTGAAAGCTTGGCTTTCATTGAAATTCTCCATGAAAGATCTGGGAGAAGCAGCCTTTATTCTGGGAATAAAGATCTACATGGATAGATCTAGAAAGCTGCTTGGACTCTCCCAGAGCACATACATTGACAAAGTGTTGAAGAGATTCAACATGGATCAGTCCAAGAGAGGACTGTTGCCAGTGTCACATGGCGTCTATCTATTTAAGACATGTGTCCTAAAACTCAAGATGAGAGAGACAACATGAGTCGGATACCGTTTGCCTCGGCATTCAGATCGATCATGTATGCCATGATATGTACGCGACCTGATGTCTCTTATGCTTTGAGCATGTGTAGTCGCTATCAGGCCGATCCAGGTGAAAGTCACTGGATGGCGGTTAAGAATATCCTAAAGTTTCTTAGAAGAACTAAGGATGCTTTCTTAATCTATGGAGATGGAGAACTTGAGGTAACTGGGTATACCGATGCAAGTTTCCAAACCGACAAAGACGACTCCAAGTCGCAATCTGGGTACATATTTTGTTTGAACAACGGAGCAGTGAGCTGGAAATCTTCCAAGCAAGAAACTGTTGCCGATTCGACAACAGAAGCGGAGTACATTGCTGCAGCTGAAGCAGCAAAGGAAGCAGTTTGGATCCGAAAATTCCTAATTGGATTAGGAGTAGTTCCATTAGCAGCTGAGCCCGTTCCATTGTATTGTGACAATAACGGAGCTATATCGCAGGCTAAGGAACCGCGGTCTCATCAACGATCCAAGCATGTTCTTCGACGTTTCCATCTGATTCATGAGATCATACATCGTGGCGATGTGAAGGTCGAGAAGGTCGCATCAGATGACAACATAGCAGATCCGCTGATGAAAGTTATTCCTCACCCAAATTTTGAGCGACATGTACATAGTTCAGGTATTAGATGCTTGAGTGACTGGCTATAGGCCAAGTGGGAGATTGTTGGACAGTTATGACCCATAGCGTCACTATTTGTAAAAGACATTGTGTATTTGTACAAAATTAACTATGTAGTAATGAAATTGCCTTTTACCGTTTTGTAATTTATTTACTTTATATATAAATGGTAAAAGTCCATATGATTAGTTCCGGATTGAGATGATATGAGACAGTATCAATCCATAAAGGTTTAATCATTAAATATCCCTAGTCGTAGTATTATCGAGATTGGACATCGATAATACGGAATAGACTAGTATTGCACTTGTGCGCGTTGTGAGGGCATAACGGCATAGTTCTCATATATTTAAGTATAGGATACTTATGCAAGTGCGATAGGAGGTTGTGTTTTGCCGATGGTACGGAAAACAGCTTCGCTCTGGATAGACCCCACGAAATCCCATTGGTAGTATGTATATGTGTCTATGTGAGTCCGTTTCAGGGTAGGTGTATTTGGTCTTAACCTGAGACTTGCATCGCAAGTACTTACGACAATTGGTAAACTTTGGTTTAACAGGTTCTGCGAACGCCTCTGCTGGGTTTATTGAGAATCGTAGTGTATTGGATGTGATGTCAAGATGGAAGTATCACTTCAGACATATGGAGATGATGATCACGCAGGGATTCAGAACTGGTTCTCTATAGTGTTGCAACCATCGGGATAATATGACAAGGTCATGATTATCTGATTCAAAGAGACTAGTTGCTTGATATCCGATATGTGCTTCGTACGGGGCAGACACTATTCCAGCCCCAGGCCTCGCACGTGACGTCTGATACAGGATCACAATACACAATACTACGGTATACTACGCCTGATAAAGATCGTTTATTCCAGTAAGAATATTTCTGGAGAATTGGGTAGGCATGGCGCTTTGCTAGAAGCCAACCTTGTCTTGTAAATCGGAAAAAATGTAGTACGAGGTACGTACGTGTTCGGATAGTCCGATGACCGTATTTACTGCCAACATATCCAGGAATATCTTGGGTCGCTTCCCAAAGATTCACCAATGACGTATGATTCGAGCTAAATTAATCTGGGATTAATTGCGGAGAGACTTTATCTTGGATAAAGTAGTATTTGAAGAGAGAGAAAGATTAATTTTGAATTAATCATTAAAATAATAGATTCGATATATTATTCGGAATTAGATTTCGACGCGGAATTAAAATTAGATTTTAATTCGGGAAACGAGTTAATTTAGAATTAATTCGTTTGCGACGTGAATAGTAATTTTGCTAGGCATAATTATTTAATTAAATTCGATTTAAATTACTTCGCGGACAGAAGTTCGTTAATTCGGAATTAGCGAACTCGAGCCCGGGAGTGTTTGCGGGCCCACTCGCATTCGGAATCGAGTGGGGCCCACATGTCACATCAACCATCACATCACATGTCACTAGGTTGATGTGTTTAGGTGAGGTTGTTGGTGAAGAGTGTAAAACACTCCAAATCTTGAAAAAGGTAAAATCATGGTGATAGATATTTGACTTTTTGAATTACCAACTTTGGTAAATCAATTTATTATTTGTTTTTGAAACAAATATATAAGTTTTATTAAGTCAAAAAAAAATTCATCTTCTTCTCTCCTCTCAATGACCGAAACTGTGAAGGGTTTTTGGCTCTCCATTTCTTCATTTTTCTTACAAAATTCTTGAAGAAAGTGTGTATGTTTGGGACATTAAATCACATATAAGGCTAGCACCTAAAAGGGATCATCAAGAGGTGATAGGGAAACCAACTCAATGAGCTTGGAGTCAAAGAACAAAGCTTGGAGCTCTTCTATTCCTCTTGGCCGAGACTTCTCTGCATTGGAGGGAAATTTTGTTGCTCAACGGATCCACAAACCGATCGATGTAAGTGTGTTTCCGCCACTCTTCTTCGATATTCATTCTTATTTACATGCTTATTTGATCTTGTGACATTTTTAGAAACACCAACAGCATTAAGTCTAAGACTCAATAAATAAACCAATATATTACCCAAAACATAAAATAATCAACTTATAAATCTGTGATATATGAATTCATCACAACCCTATATACGATATTTAGTTACAATACATATCTAGGATTATTAAAAACTTAAATAAAGAAAATGACATAAAATAAACTTGAATATTAAAAGGTAAAATAAAATAATAAAATAAAATACTGGGGGTTAGGGGATCTGCTTTTATTACTTCTAATTTAGAAATCTCCCTTATTATAATATAGAAATTTGCATGACATTACCAACCGACCATATAGGCAGTATCCTGATTAAGTCAGATTTTTGATTAATTCCAACCGACCATAAAGACTGTATCCAATTAAGTCAGGTTAAAATCAATTTAATTAAGTCCAACCGACCATAAAAGTGGTATCCCATTAAGTCAGGTTTTAAGATAGTTTATATATTATAACTAAGGGAGATTAATCTAAATTATAATAAAAAAAGATTTACCTTTCACCCCAGCAGAGGTAAGTTACCTACTCATACTTTAAAGTAAACTAAAGAAATATTTATTGCTTAAAATAAAAATTAAATACAAGAAAGCTGTAAATAAACAAACAAGATACTATCTTCTAGTATTCTTAAGGAAATCCCGAGAAGAAAGTATGAATTTTTCAAATAAATTCGGCCTCAATTTATACATAAATTTTGGCTCTGCGCGTCGCGACGCGTGAAGCTTGCTCGGCGCGACTCGTGATGATGTTTGACATGTGGCACCCGGCTTTGAAGAGATGTTGACACATGGCAGGCGGCTGTCGGAAACTGAATTATTGGCTCGGTGTCATGACGCGTGAAGGCTTGGCGTCGCGATGTTGACATCATGCGGACATAATGAATGACGTGTGTCAGCATACTAAATTATTGTGCTGACGTCATGATGACGTAAGTGATGACGTGTCATCAGGCTGAATTATTGGCTGACGCCATGATGATATAATGATGACGAATGTGATGACGTGGCGATGATATGGCGATGACAAGTGTCGGCAGCCCAATAATTGCAGCGTGTCACGATGCAGAAGCCATTTTTGACCTTTTGTTCAGTTTTTCACCGTTTTAGCCCTGATTTGATTCCATTGAGTCCTGAAATCTTATTTATCTATAAAATAACACAAAACACATCAAAATATTCATGAAACTCGAGAAAATATACAAAATATTAAGTAAAAATACAGTAAATATTGATATATTTCCCACTTATCACACCCTCAAACCTAACATTTTGCTAATCCTCGAGCAAAACTATAAAATAAAATACAATAAACAACTTTAAAATAAAAATTAAATTAAGCCACTTTCGTATAGATCACGGTTGCATTTAGCGTATGCAACAAGCCTTTAAACCCCTAGGTGTCCCTAAGAAAGTGGAATTAAACCACTTTCGTGAGGGCTTACAGCGACGATACCCACAAACGTCAATCAAATGTACAATCAAACACACAAAATAAGTTAGTGACTAAACAATTGAAATTCTTATTCAAGTCAATAGTTGTTTTCTTTATTTCTATATTACCAAATAAGTAAATTCTCTGATTATTTTTACCATTCTCCATATACACAACCAACAAGGTATTAATCAAATCATTATGCCCAGAATATTTATAAGCGTAGTATAAAAGAGAGTAATATTTTTGTCCTAAAGTTATATCAGAATTCACACCTTTTTTGCAATGGATTTTTTTTCATATATAATATCTTTAATCCATATAGCGAGCTTTGGGTCAGTGACTCCCAAACCTGTTGGCTTTAGGGCACTGGGTGTTAAGACACCCCTACGAACTTAATTGCTCGGATCTCAGATATTTAAAGGTACTATCATTTTCCGTGAACAATCTCTGTTTACTAAGGCAAGATGCCCGGTTACTAAGTAGAAACTTTATTAATATTAACTTAAGCTTTTACCATTTGACGCGAACAATCTCTGCTTAGTAAGGAAATACGCCCGGTTACTAAGTGAAAGCATGGTTAATTATTTATATACATAAATTTTTTTTATTCCATCACATTTAGATGTTCCTCCAATAAACTAGAGCACTGAATATTACAAACGTTTCACTTACAACTCATGTCCATATGTTACCATGCATGTTGATAATACATGTCAACTGAGCATATGAAGATCCAATTTAGTCAGTATTATGGAGAATTCCCAAATTTAAATAATTCAAAAGGAAATAAATAAAAATTCACTTGTTACGAAATAGGTTGAGATACGTCTCAGGAGTGGAAATTCCTTACACAACTATCTCAAAAACACCATTGCACCTGGTTAGTCAAGTTTAAAACACAAAAACACAAATTTTTTTTGAATTTTTTTTGAATTTCTTTGAACTTTTGACTAAAAACCAAGCAAAAACAACACAACAAAAAATAAAAATAAGATACGAGTCAACTATTCCCCTCCCTCAAACCTAATTGAGACATTGTCCCCAATGTCTAAAAAGAAGAAGAATAGTTTAGAAAACAGTACCTGGTTAGCGCAAATTTCTACATCTAAAAAGAAAACCAAAGGTTAAGATCCAGATTTATCCGACGTTTCTTACCACGATCATTTTCGGACCATTTTATCTTAGAAAGGATAGGGTCAATTTGTTGTTCAAAGGCCAAAGGTTGGTCAATTAAATCATGGGTTGTTCTTATAGTGAATAGTATATCTTTTACCGATTTTGAAAGGAACCCATTTCTACGGACATCATCAAGAAACACATAAAGAAAGTCATAAAATTCATCAATGTTAAACAATCCAATTGGTTTCTGGTGTATGTTCAAGTTTTCCCAAGATAGCACTGTAAAAATTTCCTCCATCGTGCCCAAGCCACCTAGCAAGCAATAAAAGCATCAGCACGGTTAATCATTTCAACAAGTCGTTCAGACATACCTGGCACGATGCATTCATCTCATTTTGATTATCTGATAAGATTCACCTCCGCCAAAGTTTTTGGATGACTCTCAAGACTTGACTTCCTTCTTCCTCTACGACACTTGAAACGTACCCCATTAGTCCAAGATTGCCACCGCCATATACTAAGTGTATATTTCTCTCAGCTATGAATCTACCCAATTCTTGTGCTGCCTCAACGAATTCCGGTTTAGAACAGAACTAGTACCGTAAAACACATAGATGTTAACAACTCTTCTTCTTGAAGTTGCTTCCATTTTTTTATTTCTTTCTCAAATCTGGATGTCTACAAGAGTGCAATGACGAGCTGAAATTATAGATCCTGAATATTGGTGAGTAATAATAGCACGAGTACCTGCCAAATGACAATTATTAGCTAAACAATAGAATAAATCGTGAAAGTCAAAAAGTCTGGATCCTGTCGGTGAAAATAAAAGAAAATATAAAACAAATCACAATTATTAGTTAAAGACAACGAGATAATAATATGTACATATAGTAACGGCATGAATGACATCTATACGTCAGGGACAAGCTTCCCATCCAATTTTCTTATAAATTGGCAAACAATGTATTTAAAGTCAGATTCTCGAGACTTAATTATTGTCTTTCTTTTCGAAATTATATATGTAACATGTGAATTGCGTGATACACATATCCACTGGGATGCGTCCCAAGTCAATGTTATGTCATCTAAAGACTTCTTACTTATGCATCCCTAATGAATTTAATTTTATCTTCGCGGTTATCAGACATCATTCCTAAAAAATGAAAAAGAGTATTACATGTACAACGTGCACATTTATAGCAAACACATAATCTTTTAGCTATTCTTTTCTTAGCATAGATGCTTCTTCCTAAACCAGGCAGGAATGAAATAAAAGATCAGATGACTCACCTGCCAATCGGACGCGTGCTTCAATTATCCAACGAATGTCATTAGGAATACCTTTGATCATCAGAAGTCCCATTCGTTCAATACGTGCTTTGTAGACTTTCATTAAAGAGTTTTGAGGGAGAGAAGGAAAATACTTGTGAAGATTTACGAGAACATCTCCCATCCTGCCTGTGACGTTTCCTACAAATATTAAAACAAACAAAAATAAAATACACCAAATATGAATATATACACAAATTGCATGGGTTGCCTCTCTACTAGCGCTAAGTTTAACGTCGTCAGCTAGATATGACTGCCCCAATGTTAGGCTGGATATGCAATTGTGAGACTTTTTTTTTATCGCTCAAATGATTCTCCCCAGTAGTGCTTGACACGCTGACTGTTTACCCTGAATGTGTTATTGGAGTTAGGGTTGTATATCTCAACTACTCTGTAGGGTAACACCTGAGTAATCATAAATGGACCTGACCACCTTGATTTCAGCTTTTTAGGGAAAAGTTTCAACCTTGAATTGTATAACAACACTGTTGGGTTCTCTAAGAATAATAACCAAGATCATTAAGTATAAAACATGTGAATACACAAAGTAAAGTAGAGTAAAATAATCACTTTGATCGGCTAAGGATGTGTAGAGTTCAAAACTTTTTCCTTTGAGAAGTTCTCCAAGATCCTCTATTTGATGTATGTTGAGCTTCCAAGCTTGTTCTTGAATTCCAAACTCAAGGGTTAGTGTCCCTAACACCTTTGTATGACTCATTTGATGTGCTAGCATTATTGATTTGTGAATCAAAAATCAAAGGAAATGAACCCTAGGTTCACACCCATGAAGAGAAAAAAATGGCCAAGGTTCACGCCATTTTCATTAAGAATAAGAGAAAAGAGAGTTTGTTACTTGTGTTATGTGTAATTCTTTTCCAAAAATCAATTACCTATTACCAAAATCAAATTTGGAAAAAGTCCTTCCAAATGATATAAAGTAAGCTTGTGTGTTTTACAAGTTTCCACCAACCACCAACTTCCATCAACCAAAAGTTGAGAAAGTTGACTAGGTGATGTGACTTGTGTGGGCTCCACTTTAATTCAAAATCCGAGTGGGCCCGCAAACACATTCCGGGCTCGGGTTCGTTAATTCCGAATTAACGAATTTTCCGTTGCGACTTAATTAAATCAAATTTAATTAAATAATTATGCCTAGCAAAATTACTATTCAAGTAGCTCGCGAATTAATTCTAAATTAACTCGTTCGCCCGAATTAAAATCTAATTTTAATTCCGTTATGAAATCTAATTTCATTTAATATATCAAATATATTATTTTATCGATTAATTCCAAATTAATCGTTCTCTCTCTTCTAATTGCATTTTATCCTAGATAAAATTCTCGCCGTAATTAATCATAAATTAATTTTCTCTCTCTTCTGATTAATCCCAGATTAATAATATTCGAGTCATACGTCATCGGTGAATCTTCGGGAAGCGACCAATGAGATCTCTGGATATGTTAGCAGTAAATCCGGTCATCGGAGTATCCGAATACGTGCGTACCTAGTACCACGTTCTTACCGATTTACAAGACAAGGGTGTCTTCTAGCAAATCACCATACCTACCCAATTCTCCAGAAATATTCTTTAAGGATATTTAATCTATGTCAGGCGTAGTATACGTAGTATTGCGTATAGCGATCCAGTATCGGATGTCACATGCTAGGACTGGGACTGGAATTGTGTCTGCCCCGTACAAAGCACATATCGGATCTCTGGTAACTAGTCTCTATAATCGGATAAACATGACCTAGTCATATTATCCTGATGACTTCAGTACTTAAGAGTACTAGTTCCGTATCCTACGTGATCATCATCTCCATATGACTGAAGTGAAACTTCCATCTTGACATCACACCCAATACAATATGATTCTCATATACCCAGAAGAGGCATACACAGAACCTGTTAAAGCCCCAGACGACCAAAACCAAAGTATATTGATTGTCGCAAGTATTAGCGATGCAAGTCTCAAGTTAAGACCAAATATACCTACCCTGATTCGGATTCCCATAGACACATAGTCATACTACCAATGTGATTCCGAGGGGTCTATCCAGAGCAAAGCTGTTTCCGTACCATCGCTAAACACAACCTCCTATTACACTTGCATGAGTATCCAATACCCAAATATATGAGAACTATGCTGTTATGCTTCCATAACACGCACAAGTGTAATACTAGTCTATTCCGCATTATCAATGTCCAATCTCGATAATACTACGACTAGGGATATTTAATGATTAAACCTTAGTGGATTAATATTGTCTCATATCTTATTAATCTGGTACTAATCATATGGACTTTTATCATTTATATATCCCGATAATCCAATTACAAATGATAAAAGAGCAATTTCCTTTGTGACATAGTTAATTTGTACAATAACACCATGTTATGTACAAATATTGATGCTATGGGTCATAATTGTCCAATAATCACCCACTTGGCCTATAGCCAATCTTTCAAGTGTCCTACACCTGAACTATGTACGGGTCACTCAAACTTCTGCTGAGAAACAGCTTTCATCAGCGGATTTGCATTGTTATCATCTGATGCGATTTATTCAATCATCACATCGCCACGATGTATGATCCGACGAATAAGATGAAATAATTGAAGTATATACTTGGATCGTTGATGAGACCATTAATTCTTTAGCATGTGCTTTAGCCTAGCTCAGCTGCTAACAAAACTACTCCTAATCTAATTGGGAATTTATAGATCCAAAATTGCTTCTTTTGCTGCCTCATCTGCATCAATATTCCGCTTTTGTTGTTTATTCGGCAATAGTATCTTGCTTGGAAGATTTCCAGCTCACTGTTCCGTTATTCAAACTATATAGTACCCTTATTACGACTTATAGTCGTTTTTGTCGGTTTGGAAACTTGCAACGGTGAACCCAGTCACTTCAAGTTCTCCTTCTCCATAGCTTAAGAAAACATCCTTAGTTCGTCTAAGATACTTAAGGATGTTATTAACATCAATCCAGTGACCATCACCTGGATTGGCCTGATTATAACTCCATATGCTCAAAGCATATGGGACACTAGGTCACATACATATATTTCAATGTAGGATTTCTCGGAGAGTGCCAACAACTTTTAGATCTATCCCAATAGATCCTTATTCCTAGAATAAAGGTTGCATCTCCCAAGTAGTCTATGGAGAATTTTCATGAAAGCCAAGCTTTCACTGATTGAATTATGGGAATGTCATTTCTAAGAAATGACATGTCATCATTATATAGGACAATCATTGTCAGTGCGCTCCCACTAACCTTCTTATATACACAAGAATTATATTCGTTATGAATTAATCATATACCATTATGATCTTATCAAAACGTTAGTTCTAAGAACACAATGCTTGCTTTAATCCATAAATGGATCGATTTAACTTGTAAACCTTGTTTGCATGTTTTGGTATGACAAAATCGTCAAGATGTTGTAAACATCCTCAAAAGGTTTCCGTTTAAGGAAATCGATTTTGACGTACCATGTGCTATATTTCATAAATGAAATATGCAACATTAGCAAGCATTATCCAAATGGATTTAATCATGGCAACAAGTGAAAAAGTTTCATCTTAGTCGACACTATGTCGTTGACGATACCCTTTCTGTACAAGCCTAGCTGTGTACATTTGTATGTTGCCATCCATGTATGTCTTCCTTGAAGACTCATATAGTACCAATAGGCACAATGCCTTCCGGTACATCAACCAGTATCCAAACTTGGTTGGCATACATGAAATCCATTTCAGACATCATGGCACTTTGCCATAATATGTAGTCGATACCTTGTATCACTTCCTCATACGTAACCGGTTGGTGTTCCTCAATAAGATTGACATCTTTACGAGGTGAGATCATAAACCCATACCTCCCAGGTTATTTTCTGACTCTCTCCGACTTGCGCGGTTCTTGTGTATTTGAAGATTGTGGTACAGTTTCATCCCTGATGAACTGTTTGTGTTCCGTTAAAGAATCGGTGCCTGGAACAGTATTACTCCGATTTTCATCGAGTTTTACTTTCTTCCCACTTACCACTGCATATAGGTATTCCTCTTAGGAAAACCGCATGGAGAGCAACAATTATATTGTTCTCTTGTGAGTTGTATAAGTACTATACTTTGGTTTCCCTATGACAACCTACAAATAGACACTTATCCGATTTTGGGTTCTAGTTTGGTATCATCCAAATATATGCCCAGCATTCCCAAATCTTCAGGAATGAGAAACCTAGTTTCTTTCCTGTTCATATCTAATATGAAGTCTGTCTAAGAGATTTTTCATAGAACCTTATTCAAAATAAGTATTGCACTGTTTAATGTGTATCCCCAGAAGGAAAATGGTAGCTCAGAGCGACTCATCATTAACCTAACTATGTCCAACAAAGTTCGGTTTTTCTGTTCGGACACACCGTCAAATTGAGGTGTTCCGGGAGGAGTCCACTGTGAACGAATACCATACTCTTTCAAATAGTTGAGTAACTTATTACTTAAGTATTTCCATCACAGTCCAATCGTGATGTTTTAATACTCTTGCCAGTCTGTTTTTATACTTCGTGTCGAAACTCTTTGAATTTATCAAAAGTTTCCAATTTATGTTTCACAAGAAACACATAACCATAACGCGATGCCACATCCGTAAAGGTTGTGAAGTATTCATATTCACCTCTAGCCTAGCTAGACATGGGCCCACTTACGTCACTATGAACGAGGGCTAACAGATCGATGGCACTCACACTTTTACCAAGTAAAAGGTATTTTAGGCACTTTGCCCAATAAACTAGATTCGTAGACATCATTTGAATTAGAATAAAATTCGTCCTAGTACCCACTCTTCGAAAGTGTGGATATATGAGTCTTGTTAATGTGTCCCAGACAACAATGCCACAAATAAGTCTCATTTGATTAATTCAGTCTGAGCTATTTGTTTTTCATGTTATATGTTTGAGATTCATTTATATTCAAAATATAAATACTTTTATTCACATCTAATGTGTTTATCTCAATATCATCTTTATAAACAAAACACTTGTGTTCTTGAATATAAAGGTATACCCGCAACGAGTTATACTAGATATAGAGATCATGTTTATAGTCAAACTAGGTACATTATAACAATTTCCTAATTTAAGTACATGCCCAAAGGGTAGTTCCTAAAATTAGGTTTCCACAGTTAAAACAGCGACTTTCGTCCCGTTTCCGACTCGTAGGTGGATCTTAACTGAAGTCAGTATCCTGCTCATCAGCAGATTCTTCACATCAGTAAATATTTATGTACTACATCTAGTATCAAAAAAATCCAATTTTGAAACTAATAGTGAACATGTTTATGACAAAAATAATTGAAGCCGGAGCCTTGCCCCGCCTTCACTTCCTTCATGTCTGCCTTGTCCATACGAAAGTCACGCTTCCAGTGACTCTGTTTGCCACAGTTTAGGCAGACATCTTGGGATATGTCATTTGTCTTCCTAGAAGACTGTGACGATTTTGCCTTTGCCCCTTTTAGAAGCTCTGGCTCTGCCTCTTTGAGCATATCTATCAACTCTCTCAGAGTTTTCTCTTGGTTCATAATGAACCTGCCCCAGCTTTCGAGCAGAGACTCTAAGATCAAATCTTTGGAAGTCTCGGTCTCGAAGGTATTGCCCAGCTAACCTTAGCTGTTTGATATCAGCAATCATATGCAACACCTAGTGCTCGTCAGATGTACCCTCTGACATACGTGAGCGGAAGAACTTCTTTTGCAATTCTTACTTCTAAGATCTAAGAATAGATCTATGAAGATCCTTTAATTTCAACATCATGGTATAATAATCTAATCCTTAGTTTTGACGACAAAATTAAAGTGTCATTGCATCAAGCATAAAGGATTGAGAACTAAAGTTATCATCACCATGAGTCTTCCAAAGCTCATGCTCTACTATTCGCTCAACTCCGGGCTCAGGCCCGAGAGGTTTCTCTATAAAATAGAATAACTTTTCAGTTCCCAGGACTATCCTGAGGTTCTATTCCTAATCTGAAAATTAAAGCTTTTTAAAGACATTTTCACCCAGGATTATGTTCTAAACGCTAATCTTTTAGTTATCTTGATTCCAATAGTCCAACTATCCAATCAACGATTTCGGGTACAATCAAATATAATGATTACTATAGTCTAACTATATAATCAACTACTATTTGATTGGTTAAATTCAAATATATTGATTACTATAATCCAATTATATAATCAACTACAAATGACATAGTTTGAATACAGTCCAACTATTAAATTAAAACAATAATTAAATATTAGTCCAACTAATATATATACATTAAATAATGACGAAAAATGAAATGAGCGTGTATTGGCAAGTATCTAAACGAAATTGCAAATTTAATACTTGCCTCCCACTATTTTTCGGCGAGCCTCTAACCCTCTCTGGAGTAATCGGGAAACCTAGTTCCTAGTGGGCTAGGATCCCTTTAAATAACACACAACCTTGACTTTGGCCAACAACTTGTATGAAACTTAACCTGGTAGATCTCTAAGATCAATTGGATCTCATCCAATTCTAGATCCAGTAGGTGGACATCCAAGTCCGAAACATATATCCAATATATGCCAATATATCCAATATATTCCCTAACATTTTCCTCTGAATCAACTAAGCCTTGGCTTTGGCACAACAAGCTTAATGATTCTAGTTAAGCAGGACCCATTGACTTTGGAAAGCTTCGTAATCGATGTCGATGGACAAGAAGTGATCTTGACTTTGGCCAACAAATCACAACTTAGACAAGACATGTGATATGGAACAAAACCTTCATGATTCAAACACATCCGTGATGGACAAAGGTCTTGACTTTGGCCAACAAACCAGTGCCAATCTTGGATCTTGAGAGAGAATCACTCAATGGAAGGAAAACACTTAATATTTGTTGAGGGTTTTTCGCGTAATTGGCAACCAATTAATTATCTTTGATTAGGTCTCATCATACACCCTTAAGCATGCATTCTAAAAGCATAATGAGGCGCGGTAAATAAATTAATAATGATATGCGGATGGATATCTCCCAAATTAATTCCAAATTAATCGTTCTCTCTCTTTAAATAATATTTTATCCCGGATAAAATATCTCCGTAATTAATCCCAGATTAATTTTCTCTCTCTTATAATTAATCCCAGATTAATAAAGTGCGAGTTATATATCATCGGTGAATCTTCAAGAAGTGACCCATGAGATCCCCGGATATGTTGGTAGTAAATCCGGTCGTCGGACTATCCGAACACGTACGTACCTAGTACTACGCTTTTATCGATTTACAAGACATGGTTGGCTTCTAGCAAAGCATCGTGCCTACCCAATTCTCTAGAAATATTCTTATAGGAATATGTGATCTATATCAGGAGTAATATACGTAGTATTGCGTATTACGATCCAGCATCGGATGTCACGTGCTAGGCCTGAGGCTGGAATTGTGTCTGCCCCGTACGAAGCACATATCGAATCTCTGGTAACTAGTCTCTATAATCAGATAAACATGACCTAGTCATAATATCCCGATAGCTGCAGCATAAAAGAGAACCAGTTCTGTATCCTATGTGATCATCACCTCCACTATGACTGGAGTGATACTTCCATCTCGACATCACACCTAATACAATACGATTCTCAATATACCCAGAAGAGGCGTACACAGAACCTGTTAAAGCCCTGGACGACCAAAACCAAAGTATATTGATTGTCGCAAATATTAGCGGTACAAGTCTCAAGTTAAGACCAAATACACCTACCCTGATTCGGACTTCCATAGACACATAGTCATACTACCAATGGAATTCCGAGGGGTCTATCCAGAGCGAAGCTGTTTTCCATACCATCGGTAAAACAAAACCTCTTATCACACTTGCATAAGTATCCAATACTTAAATACATGAGAATTATGCCGTTATGCTCCCATAACGCGCACAAGTGTAATACTAGTATATTCCATATTATCGATGTCCAATCTTGATAATACTATGACTAGGGATATTTAATGATTAAATCTTTATGGATTGATATTGTCTCATATCATCTCAATCCGGAACTAATCATATGGACCTTCTATCATTTATACATCTTGGTAAAATTGCAAATGATAGAAGAGCAATTTCCTTTGTCACATAGTTAATTTGTACAACAACACCATGATCTATACAAATAGTGATGCTCTGGGTCATAATTGTCCAACAATCTCCCACTTGGCCTATAGCCAATCACTTAAGTATCCTACACCCGAACTATATACGGTTCGCTCAAATTTCTGCTGAGGAAAGGCTTTCTTCAGCGGATTTGCATGACTATCATCTGATACGATTTATTCGATCATCACATCGCCACGATGTATGATCCGAACGAATCAGATGAATATTGAAGTATATATATGGATCGTTGATGAGACCATTAATTTTTTAGCTTGTGATGTAGCCTAGCTCAGCTGCTAACAGAACTACTCATAATCTAATTAGGATTATTATCGATCCAAAAGGCTTCTATTGCTGCCTCAGCTGCATCAATAATCCACTTTTGTTGTTTATTCAGTAACAGTATCTTGCTTAGAAGATTTCCAGCTCACTGTTCCGTTATTCAACTTTATAGTATCATTCTTACGATTTATAGTCGTTTTATCGGTTAGGAAACTTGCAGCAGTGAACCCAGTCACTTCAAGTTCTCCTTCTCCATATTTTAAGAAAGTATCCTTAGTTTGTCTAAGATACTTAAGGATGTCTTAACATCAATCCAGTGACTATCATTTGGATTGGCCCGATTGTGACTCCATATGCTCAAAGCATATGAGACACCAGGTCACATACATTTATTTCAATGTACGAGTTCTCGGAGAGTGCCAACAACCTTTAGATATATCCCAGTAGATCTTTATTCCTAGAATAAAGGTTGTCTCTCCCAAGAATTCTACGGAGAATTTTCATGAAAGCCAAGCTTTCACTGATTTTATTATGGGAATATCATTTCCAAGAAATGACATATCATCATTTTTTAGGACAATCACTATCAGTGCGCTCCCACTAACCTACTTATATACACAAGAATCATTTTCATTTTTAATTAAATCATATACCATTATGATTACATCAAAACGATAATTCCAAGAATGCAATGCTTGCTTTAATCCATAAATGGATCGAATTTAACTTGCAAACCTTGTTTGCTCATTTTGGTACGAAAAAACCGTCAGGATGTTTTAAACATCCTCCAAAAGGTTTCCGTTTAAGGAAAGCGGTTTTGACGTTCAGCTTCCATATTTCATAAATGAAACATGCAGCATCAGTAAGCATTATCCAAATCGATTTAACCATGGCAACGAGTAAAAGGTATCGTCGTAATAAACACAATGTTGATAACGATACATTTTTGCTACAAGCCCAGCTTAGTACGTTGGTATGTTGCCTTCCATGTATGTCTTCCTTGAAGACTTATATAGTACCAATAGGCACAATGCCTTACGGTACAACAACCAGTGTCTAAACTTGGTTGGTATACATGGAATCCATTTCAGACTTCATGGAACTTTGCCATAATAGGGAGTTGATACCTTGTATAACTTCCTCATACGTAGTCAGATTGTATTCCTTAATAAGATTGACATCTTTATAAGGTGAGATCAGAAACCCATACCTTAGGTTGTTATCTGACTCTCTCCGACTATCGCGGTTCTTGTGTATTTGAAGATTATTTGTATAGTTTCATCCTTGATGAACTATCTGTGTTCAATTAAGGAATCGGTGCCTTGAATAGTATTACTCTGATTTTCATTGAGTTTTACTTTCCTCCCACTTACCACTGCATATTGGTATTCCTTTTAGGAAAACCGCATTGAGAGCAACAATTACATTGTTCTCTAGTGAGTTGTATAAGTACTATACTTAGGTTTCCCTAGGATAACCTACAACTTAGGCACTTATCCAATTTGGGTTTTAGTTTGGTATCATCCAAACATATGCCTAGCATCCCAAATCTATAGGAATGAGAAAACCCAGTTTCTTTCATGTTCATATCAAATATGAAGTCTGTCAAACAGATTTATATGGAACCTTATTCAAAATACGTTTTGCACTGATTAATGCGTATCCTTTGAAGGAAATGGTAGCTCAGAGCGACTCATGATTAACCTTATCATATCCAACAAAATTTGGTATCTCCGTTCGGACACATCGTCAAATTGACGTGTTCCGGGAGGAGCCCTCATTGAAAGAATATTATACTCTTTCAAGTATTTGAGAAACTTATTGCTTAAGTATTTTTCACCATGGTCTAACCGTGACAGTTTAATACTTTTGCCGATCTGTTTGTCTACCTCGTGTCGAAACTCTTTGAATTCATCAAAAGTTTCCGATCCGTGTTTCCAAAAGAAACACATAACCATAACGCGATGCCACATCAGTAAAGGTTATGAAGTGTTCATATCCACCTCTAGTCTAGCTAGATATGGGCCCACTTAAGTCATTATGAACGAGGGCTAACAGATCGGTGGCACTTGTACTTTTACCAAGTAAAAAGTATTTCAGGCACTTTGCCTAATAAACTAGATTCGTAGACATTATTTGAATAGAATCAAATCCGTCCTAGTATCCACTCTTCAAAAGTGTGGATATACGAATCTTGTTTAATTGTGTCCCAGACAACAATGCCCAAATAAGTCTCAACTGATTAGTTCAGTTTGAGCTATTTGTTTGTCATGTCATATGTTTGAGATTATTTATATTCAAAATATAAATACTGTTATTCAAATCTAATGTGCTTATCTCAATATCATCTTCATAAAATAAAACACTTTAGTATTCTAGAATATAAAGGTATACCTATAACTGGTTAAACCCTGATACAAAGATAATGTTTCTAGTCAAACTAGTTATATTTTAACAGTTCCTAATTTAAGTACACACCCGAAGGTTAGTTCCCAAACTTAGGTATCTACAGTTAAAACAGCGACTTTCGTCTCGTTCTCAATTCGCAAATAAATCTCAACTGAAATCAGTATCCTGCTAATCAGCAGATTCTGCACACCAGTACATATTTATGTACCACATCCAGTATCTAAAATCCAATTTTAATACTAGTAGTGAACATGTTTATGACAAACATATTTGAAGCCGGATCCTTGCCCCGCTTCACTTCCTTCATGTCTACTTGTCCATATGGCAGTCATGCTTCAGTGACCACGTTTGCCACAGTTTAGGCAGACATCTTGGGATATGTCATTTGTCTTCCCAGAAGATTATAATGACTTTGCCTTTGCCCCTTTTCCACACCCCAGAAACCTTTGGCCAAGCCTTGGCCTTCTGGGAAGTCGAAGTAAGATGCGCTTGCGCTTCTTGCCCTATTGCAAACCCTGGCTTTGTCTCCTTGAGTATAGCCATTAACTCTCCAAGAGTTTTCTATTGAAATTTGTACTTCTAAGATCTAAGGATAGATCTATGAAGATCCTTCAATTTCATTATCATACTATAAGGATCTAATCCTTAGTTCTGACTAAGAAATTAAGGAGTCTTTGCGGCAAGCATAACGGATTAAACACTAAAGTTATCATCACATGAATATTCCAAATATCATGTTCTACTATTTGCTCAACTTCGGGCTTAGGCTCGAGACGTCACTCTATCAAATAAAGTAACTTCTCGGTCCCCATGACTATCCTGAGATTTTATTCCCAATCTGAAAATTAAAGCCGTTTAAAAAACATTTTCACCCAGGATTACGTTTTAAACATTAATCTTTCAATTATCTTGATTCCAATAGTCTAACTATCAAATCAACGATTTTAGGAACTATTGATTATAATGATTACTATAGTCTAACTATATAATCAACTATAATTTAAATTGGTTAAATTCCAATATATTGATTACTATAATCCAATTATAAATCAACTATAATTGAAGTAGTTTGAATACAGTCCAACTGTTTATTTAAAACAACGATTAAATATTAGTCCAACTAATATATTAATTTATATTGATGAAAAATTGAAATGAGCGCGTATTGGCAAGTAACAAAATGAATATTGCAAATTTAATATTTGCCTCCCACTATTTTTCAACGAGCCTCTAACCCTCTGTGGAGTACTCGGGAAACCTTGTTTCCTAGTGGCTAGGATCCCGTTAAAAAACACACAATCTTGACTTTGGCCAAAAATTGTATGATAATTAACTAGGTAGATCTCTAGATCAATTGGATCCCTCCAATTCCTAGATCCAGTAGGTGGACATCCAAGTCCGAAACATATATCTTATATATGCCAATATATCCAATATATTCCCTAACCTTTTTCCTCTGAATCAACTAAGCCTTGGCTTGGCACAACAAACTTAATGATCCCAGTTAAGCGGAACCCATTGACCTTGGAAAGCTTCATAATCGATGTCGATGGACAAGAAGTGATCTTGACTTTGGCCAAAAAATCACAACTTGGACAAGACACACGATATGGAACAAAGCCTTCATGATTCAAACACATCCGGCGACGGACAAAGGTCATGACTTTGGCCAACAAACCAGTGCCAATCTTGGATCTTGAGAAAGAATCACTCAATGGAAGGAAAAACGCTTAATATGTGTTGAGGGTTTTTCGCGTAATTGGCAACCAATTTATATCTTTGTTAAGGTCTCATCATCATACACCCTTAAGCACGCATTTTAAAAGCATAATAGGCGCGTATAAATAAAATAATAATGATATACGGATGGATATTTAAAACATTGTCCTATAAAATATCTCTCCATTTCTCTCTCCCGCTAGCACAATTATTACTTCTACCCGATTACACATAACACTTCTAAAGAAACCTCATTTACATTGAGGGGAATAGGTGAGAAGAGAACTACAAAGAGTCAAGAGGTAATAGGCTGGACTCGCAGGTCCAATTTAATAAATTCTAAATTATTACAATAATTTCCAAAATTGCCCTCACCCATCTAATATCCATCCGATATGCATTATTCATACATCGCATGTTGGGTTTCTACGGTCTCACCTAGATCGTTTTAAGCAATGAAACAACATGTGAATACAACAAAGAAGTTGCGGAATAATTACATTGATCGGTTGAGCGATGCGAGGACAACAAAACTTTTATGCCCTTGAAGCTTTGAATCTCGGCATTTTCAGGTTTTTGGCTCCTCCAAATTCGCCATGGATGATCTCAAGCTCCAAGCTTTATGATGTGTATTCCAAGCCCACGGGTGGGTTTCCCTATCACCTTCGCAAGACCCCGAATGTGTGCTAACACTGGTAATTTTTGCCACAAAAATCACGCTTGCACTTCTTCTTCATTCTCGGTTTTTGTGACAGAAAAGTGAGAAAAAAATGCCCTAGGCCGTGAGCAAATAGAGAAGAAAGTGAAAAGAGTGCAAAAATGTGTTATGTTTTTTTTTGTGGTTGGAATTTTGTATCTAATACCCTTTTTACATTAAAAGTCAAGGCTTTTAAAGCCAACAACCACCACCATCTAACAACTATCACTATTCATTCAATCAAGTGACAAGTTGTCACATCAATCAAAGTGACAAGTGATTTGACGCTTGATGTGACTTTGGGCCGCACTTGAATTCGAAATGCGAGTCCCGCAAACACTCCGGGCTCGGGTTCGCTAATTCCAAATTAATGAATTTTCCGTTGCGACGTAATTAAATAATTATGCCTAGCAAAATCACTATTCACGTCGCTAACGAATTAATTCTAAATTAACTCGTTCGCCCGAATTAAAATCTAATTTTATTCCCCGTCGAAATCCATTTTTATAATATATCGAATATATTATTTTATCGATTAATTCCAAATTAATCGTTTTCTCTCTTTAAATAATATTTTATCCCAGATAAAATATCTCCGTAATTAATCCCAGATTAATTTTCTTCTCTTTAATTAATCCCAGATTAATAAAGTGCGAGTCATACGTCATCGGTGAATCTTCGGGAAGCGACCCATGAGATCCCCGGATATGTGGTAGTAAATCCGGTCGTCGGACTATCCGAACACGTAAGTACCTAGTACTACATTTGTACCGATTTACAAGACAGGTTGGCTTCTAGCAAAGAGCCATGCCTACCCAATTCTCCAGAAATATCCTTACAGGAATATGTGATCTATATCAGGCGTAGTATACGTAGTATTGCGTATTCGATCCAGTATCGGATGTCACGTGCAAGGCCTGGGCTGGAAATGTGTCTGCCTCGTACGAAGCACATATCGGATCTCTGTAGCTAGTCTCTTTAATCGGATAAACATGACCTAGTCATAATATCCCGATTGCTGCAGCATATAAGAGAACAGTTCCGTATCCTACGTGATCATCATCTCCACTATTAATGGAGTGATACTTCCATCTCGACATCACACCCAATACACTTACGATTCTAATATACCCAGAAGAGGCGTACACATAACCTGTTAAAGCCTTGGATGACCAAAACAAAGTATATTGATTGTCGCAAGTATTAGCGGTGCAAGTCTCAAGTTAAGACCAAATACACCTACCCTGATTCGTACTTCCATAGACACATAGTACTACTACCAATGGAATTCCAATGGGTCTATCTAGAGCAAAGATGTTTCCCGTACCATCGGTAAAACACACCCTCCTACTACACTTGCATGAGTATCTTATACCCAAATATATGAGAACTATGTCGTTATGCCCTCACAACGCGCACAAGTGTAATACTAGTCTTTTCCGCATTATCGATGTCCAATCTCGATAATACTCTGACTAGGGATATTTAATGATTAAACCTTCGTGATGATACTGTCTCATATCATCTCAATCCGGAACTAATCATATGGACCTTTCATCATTTATATATCTTGGTGATCTAATCACAAATGATAAAAGAGCAAGTTCCTTTGTCACATAGTTAATTTGTACAACAACACCATGATCTGTACAAATAGTGACGCTATGGGTCATATTTGTCCAACAATCTCCCACTTGGCCTATAGCCAGTCACTCAAGTGTCCTACACCCGAACTATGTACGGTTCGCTCAAAATACTGAGAAAAGACTTTCGTCAGTGGATTTGCATGATTATCATCTGATGCGATTTATACGATCATCACATCGCCACGATGTATTATCCGAATGAATCAGATGAATAGTCGAAGTATATATCTGGATCGTTGATGAGACCATTAATTCTTTAGCCTGTGCTGTAGCCTAGCTCAGCTGCTAACAGAACTATATCTAATCTAATTAGATTATTATCAATCCAGAAGGCTTCTATTGCTGCCTCAGCTGTAGCAATAATCCACTTTTGTTGTTTATTTGGTAACGGTATCTTGCTTGGAAGATTTCCAGCTCACTGTTCCATTATTCAAACTGTATAGTACCGTTGTTACGACTTATAGTCATTTTTATCGGTTAGGAAACTTGAAACAGTGAACCCAGTCACATCAAGTTCTCCATCTCTATAATTTAAGACAGCATCTTTAGTTCCTCTAAGATACTAAAGGATTTTCTTAACATCAATCCAATGACTATCACTTGGATTGGCCCGATTGTGACTCCATATGCTCAAAGCACATGAGACACCAGGTCATGTACATTTATCAATGTACGATTTCTCGGAGATTATTAACAACTTTTAGATCTATCCCAGTAGATCTTTATTCCTAGAATAATTGTTGTTTCTCCCAAGAATTCTACGGAGAATTTTCATGAAAGCCAAGCTTTCACCGATTATTTTATGGGAATATCATTTCCAAGAAATGTTGTATTATCATTACTTTATAGACATTCACTTCAGTGCGCTCCCACTAACCCTCTTATATACACAAGAATCATTTTCGTTTTGAATTAAATCATATACCATTATGATTACATCAAAACGATAATTCCAAGAACCTATGCTTGCTTCAATCCATCCATGGATCGAATAACTTGCAAACCTTGTTTGCTCATTTTGGTACGACAAAATCGTCAGGATGTTATAAACATCCTCCGAAAGGTTTCCATTTAAGGAAAGCGATTTTGACGTTCAGCTGCCATATTTCATGAATGAAACATGTAGCATTAGCAAGCATTATCCAAATGGATTAACCGTGGCAACATGTAAAAGGTTTCTTCGTAATCGACATAATGTTGATAACGATACCTTTTCGCTACAAGCCTAGCTTAGTACGTTTGTATGTTGCCTTCCATGAATGTCTTCCTTGAAGACTTATATAGTACCAATATGCACAATGCCTTGCGGTACATCAACTAGTATCAAAACTTAGTTGATATACATGGAATCCATTTCGGACATCATGGCACTGTGCCATAATAGGGAGTCGATACCTTGTATCACTTCCTTATACGTAGTCAGTTCGTGTTCCTCAATAAGATTGACATCTTTATGAGGTGAGATCAGAAACCCATACCCCAGGTTATTTTCTGACTCTCTCCGACTTACGTGGTTCTTGTGTATTCGAAGATTATTGGTATAGTTTCATCCTTGATAAACTATTTATGTTCCATTAAAGGATCGATGTCTGGAACAGTATTACTCCGATTTTCATCGAGTTTTACTTTCCTCCCTCTTACCACTGCATATAGGTATTCCTTATTGGAAAACCGCATGGCGAGCAACAATTACATTGTTCTCTTGTGAGTTGTATAAGTACTATACTTTGGTTTCCCTAGGATACCTACAATTAGGCACTTATCCGATTTGGTTTTAGTTTGGTATCATCCAAACATATGCCTAGCATTCCCAAATAATCAGGAATGAGAAACCAGTTTCTTTCCTGTTCATATCTAATATGAAGTCTGTCTAACAGATTTTTATGGAACCTTATTCAAAATAAGTTCTACACTGTAATGCGTATCCTTGAAGGAAATGGTAGCTCAGAGCGACTCATGATAACCTTCATGTCCAACAAGATTCGGTTTTTCTGTTCGGACACACCGTCAAACTGACGTGTTCCGGGAGAGTCCTCATTTGAAAGAATACTATACTCTTTCAATTTTAAGAAACTTATTGCTTAAGTATTTTCATCATGGTCTAACCGTGACGATTTTAATACTTTAGCCGATCTGTTTGTCTACTTCGTGTCGAAACTTTCTGAAAGTTTCTGATTTGTGTTTCTAAGGAAACACATAACCATAACGCAATGCCACATCCGTAAAGGTCACGAAACATTCAGATCCACCTCTAGCATAGATAGATATGGGCCCACTTACGTCACTATGAACGAGGGCTAACAGATCGGTGGCACTTGCATTTTTACCAAGTAAAAGGCATTTTGCCTAATAAACTAGATTCGTAGACATTATTTGAATATAATCAAATCTGTCCTAGTACCCACTCTTCAAAATTGTGGATATACGAGTCTTGTTTAATTGTGTCCCAGAAAACAATGCCACTTATAAGTTTCAACTAATTAATTCAGTTTGAGCTATTTGTTTGTCATGTTATATGTATGAGATTTATTTATATTCAAAATATAAATACTGTTATTCACATCTAATGTGTTTATCTCAATATCATCTTTATAAAATGAACACTTTAGTGTTCAAGAATATAAGGTATTACCCGCAATAAACCCGATTAATGATATAAAGATAATATCTAGTCAAACTAGTTATATTGTACCGTTTCCTAATTTAAGTACACACCTGAAGGGTAGTTCCTAAACTTAGGTATCTACGGTTAAACCAGCGACAGTTGTCCCGTTTCCGACTCGTAGGTAAATCTCAACTGAAGTTAGTATTCTGCTAATCAGCAGATTCTGCACACCAGTACATATTTATGTACCACAACTAGTATCTAAAATCCAATTTTAATAGTAGCATGAACATGTTTATAACAAACATATTTGGAGCCGGAGCCTTGCACCGTCTTCAATTCCTTCATGTTTTCCTTGTCCATACGACAATCACGCTTCAGTGACCCCGTTTGCCACAGTTTAGGCAGACATCTTGGGATATGTCCTTTGTCTTCCCAGAAGATTATAATGATTTTTCCTTTGCCCCTTTTCCACACCAGAAGCCTTCGGCCAAGCCTTGGCCTTCTGGAATGTCGAAGTAAGAGCGTCTTGCGCTTCTTGCCTTATTGCAAACTTTGGCTTTGTCTCCTTGAGTATAGCCATTAACTCTCCAAGAGTTTACTATTGCAATTAGTACTTCAAAGATATAAATAGATTTACGAAGATCCTTCAATTTCATTATCATACTTTAAGGATCTGATCCTTAGTTCTGATTAAGTAATTAAGGAGTCTATTTGGTAAGCATAATGGATTAAGCACTAAAGTTATCATCACATGAATATTCCAAATATCATGTTCTACTATTGCTTAACTCGGGCTTAGGCTTAAGATGTTATTTTATCAAATAAAGTAACTTCTTAGTTTTCAGGACTATCCCGATTCATCATTCCCAATTTTGAAAATTAAATTCGTTTAAAAATATTTTCACCCAGGATTATGTTTTAAACATTAATCTTTCAAGTATCTTAATCTAATAGTCCAACTATTTAATCAACGATTTTAGGGTACTATTTATTATAATGATTACTATAGTCCAACTATATAATCAACTATAATTAAATTGGTTAATTCAATTATATTGATTACTATAATCCAATTATAAAATCAACTATAATTGAAATAGTTTGAATACAGTCCAACTGTTTTATTAAAACAATATTAAAATATTAGTCCAACTAATATATTAATATATATTGACGAAAAATTTGTAATGAGCGCGTATGGCAAGTAACTAAACGAATATTGCAAATTTAATACTTGCCTCCCACTATTTTTCGGCAAGCCTCTAACCCTCTGTTGAGTACTCGGGAAACCTTGTTTCCTAGTGGGCTAGGATCCCGTTAAATAACACACAATCTTGACTTTGGCCAACAAATTGTATGATAATTAACTAGGTAGATCTCTAAGATCAATTGGATCTCATCCAATTCCTAGATCAAGTAGGTGGGCATCCAAGTCCGAAACATATATCTTATATATGCCAATATATCAAATATATTGCCTAACCTTTTTCCTCTGAATCAATTAAGCCTTGGCTTTGGCACAACAAACTTAGTGATCCCAGTTAAGCGGAACCCATTGACCTTGGAAAGCTTCGTAATCAATGTCGATGGACAAGAAGTGATCTTGACTTTGGCCAACAAATCACAACTTAGACAAGACACCGATATGGAACAAAGCCTTCATGATTCAAACACATCATCGACGGAGAAATGCCTTGACTTTGGCCAACAAACCAATGCCAGTCTTGGATCTTGAGTAAGAATCACTCAATGGAAGGAAAAACGCTTAATATTATTTGAGGGTTTTTTCGCGTGTAATTGGCAACCAATTAATTATCTTTGTTAAGGTCTCATCATATACACCCTTAAACATGCATTCTAAACACATAATAAGGCACGTAAAATAAATATAATAATGATATGCGGATGGATACTTACACATTGTTCTAGAACAAATCTCTCTATTTCTCTCTCCCGCTAGCACAAGTATTACTTCTCCCGATTACATAACACTTCTAAGAAACCTCATTTACATTGAGGGGAATAGGTGAGAAGAGAAATACAAAGAGTAAGGAGGTAATAGGCTGGACACGCAGGTCCAATTAATAAATTCTAAATTTATTACAATAATTTCCAAAATTGCCCCACCCATCTAATATCCATCCGATATACATTATTCATGCATCGCAACCATGTATTCACACAAGCATGTTATCAATCAATCTAATCCAATTAATTAATCTGATAATTAATGACCATCCAATGTTCAAACAACGATTTGATTTTGCGCGAGTCCAACTCGTTTTGCGAATAAGTACTCAAAGTCGAATTCTTGAATTAAATTAAACTACAACATTAAATCCAATTTAATAATTTAATTTGTATTTAATACTAATTCACTATTAAATTCCAAATTAAATATTACATTTTATTAACGAACCTTTACGACTTAGATTCTAAATCTAACGTTACGGGTCTCAAAGCCCGATTAACATCCAATGTTAATTAATTAAAGTCCAATGGGCTTTTAATTAATTTCTAAGGCATGGATTTTTGGTCAATAGGGTCAAACTCAAATACCAAAGCCCATTTAAGGAATCACCCTTATTTGCAAGAAACCAATTAGGCCCATTTGGCCCAATTAAATATTAAAGGTCCATTAGTCATAATTGGACTTTATGGATATGGTTTTGGGCCCAATTGGATCCAACCAATTTGCCTAAACCAATCTTGGTACAACCAAGCCCATTTAAGCCCAATTACAACTTTTAAGCCCAATTTCTAAAATAGGCCCAATTAATTAAATTATCAAAATACCAAATTTTATAATCTAATTAACCAAAGTGTATTCCATAATTAATTACCCAAATTAACATTTCCAAAACATCAATTAGCCTAATTAATTATGCTCATTAACATCAAAACATGTCCAACACATTTTAATCAAAAATCAATCATTTTCATGCTTCAATAGTCTCGGCATTTTTGGGGATTTATAATCCGATTTCATTTTCAATCCAATTGAATTACAAATCAACATTACCCAATGTTTTCCAACTCATCCAATGATCAAAAACACAAAATACCATGACAATTAAGGTTCATATACCTCTCGGCCAAGCCTAAGATTTGGGTAAAAATTGATCCAATAAACTTTTCATGAAATTGATCCAATACAACTTCAATTAAACATCATTTAAGCATACTCAATCAAGTAATTTTATCAAATCATGCTCAAATACAATTTACCCAATTTTAACCCTAAGTTCAAATTTCATGCTCAACTTCGCTCTGATACCATTGTTGGGTTTCTACGGTCTAACCGAGATCGTTTTAAGCAATGAAACAACATGTGAATACAACAAAGAAGTTTCGGAATACTTACATTGATCGGTTGAGCGATGCGAGGAACAACAAATCTTTTTATGCCCTTTGAAGCTCCTTGAACTCTCGGCATTTTCAGGTTTTTGGCTCCTCCAAATTCGGCCATGGATGATCTCAAGCTCCAAGCTTTATGATGTGTATTCCAAGCCCACGGGTGGGTTTCCCTATCACCTTCGCAAGACCCCGAATGTGTGCTAGCACTTGGTAATTTTTGCCACAAAAATCACCCTTGCACTTCTTCTTCATTCTCGGTTTTTTGACAGAAAAATGAGAAGAAAATGCCCTAGGCCGTGAGCAAAGAGAGAAGAAAGTGAGAGAGAGATACAAAAATGTGTTATGTTTTTGTGGTTGGAAAATTGTGTATCTAATACACCTTTTTACTTTCAAAAAGTCAAGGCTCTTAAAGCCAACAACCACTACCATCAACATCTATCACTATTCATTCAATCAAGTGACAAGTTGTCACATCAATCAAAGTGACAAGTGATTTGACGCTTGATGTAACTTGTGGGCCGCACTTGAATTTGAAATGCGAGTGGGCCCGCAAACACTCCCGGGCTCGGGTTTGCTAATTCCAAATTAACAAATTTTTAGTTGCGACGTAATTAAATAATTATGCCTAGCAAAATCACTATTCACATCGCTAACGAATTAATTCTAAATAAACTCGTTCGCCCGAATTAAAATCCAATTTTAATTCCGCATCGAAATCCAATTTTGTATAATATATCGAATATATTATTTTATCGATTAATTCCAAATTAATCGTTTTCTCTCTTTAAATAATATTTTACCCCAGATAAAATATCTCCGTAATTAATCCCAGATTAATTTTCTCTCTCGTTTAATTAATCCCAGATTAATAAAGTGCGAGTCATACGTCATCGGTGAATCTTCGGGAAGCGACCCATGAGATCCCCGGATATGTTGGCAGTAAATCCGTTTGTCGGACTATCCGAACACGTACGTACCTAATACTACGTTTGTACCGATTTACAAGACAAGGTTGGCTTCTAGCAAATTGCCATGCCTACCCAATTCTCCAGAAATATCCTTACAAGAATATGTGATCTATATCAGGCGTAGTATACGTAGTATTGCGTATTTCGATCCAGTATTGGATGTCACGTGCAAGGCCTGGGGCTGGAAATGTGTCTGCCCCGTACGAAGCACATATCGGATCTCTTGTAGCTAGTCTCTTTAATCGGATAAACATGACCTAGTCATAATATCCCGATAGCTGCAGCATATAAGAGAACCAGTTATGTATCCTACGTGATCATCATCTCCACTATTACTGGAGTGATACTTCCATCTCGACATCACACCCAATACACACTATGATTCTCAATATACCAGAAGAGGCGTACACAGAACCTGTTAAAGCCCTGGACGACCAAAACCAAAGTATATTGATTGTCGCAAGTATTAGCGGTGCAAGTCTCAGGTGAAGACCAAATACACCTACCCTGATTCGGACTTCCATAGACACATAGTAATACTACCAATGGAATTCCGAGGGGTCTATCCAAGCGAAGCTGTGTCCCGTACCATCGGTAAAACACAACCTCCTACTACACTTGCATGAGTATCATATACTCAAATATATGAGAACTATGTCATTATGCCTCACAACAACGCGCACAAGTGTAATACTAGTCTTTTCCGCATTATCGATCTCCAATCTCGATAATACTCTGATTAGGGATATTTAATGATTAAACCTTCGTGGATTGATATTGTCTCATATCATCTCAATCCGGAACTAATCATATGGACCTTTCATCATTTATACATCTTGGTGATCTAATCACAAATGATAAAAGAGCAATTTCCTTTGTCACATAGTTAATTTGTACAACAACACCATGATCTGTACAAATAGTTACGCTATAGGTCATATATGTCCAACATCGCATCCATGTATTCACACAAATCATGTTATCAATCAATCTACTCCAATTAATTAATCTGAAATTAATGACCATCCAATGTTCAAACAACGATTTGATTTTGCGCGAGTCAAACTCGTTTTAAGAATAAGTACTCAAAGTACGAATTCATGAATTATATTAAACTACAACATTAAATCCAATTTAATTTGTATTTAATTCTAAATTAAATAATTACACTTTTTAATGTGCCTTTGTGACTTAGATTCCAAATCTAATCGTTACGGGTCTCAAAGCCAATTAACATCCAATGTCAATTAATTTAAAGTCCAATGGGCTTTCAATTAATTTCTAAAGGCATGGACTTTTGGTCAATATGGGTCAAACCTAAATACCAAAGCCCATTTAAGGAATCACCCTTATTTGCCAAGAAACAATTTAGGCCCATTAGGCCCATTAAAATTAAAGGTCCATTAAGTCATATTTTTGACTTTATGGATATGGTTTTAGGCCCAATTGGATCCAACCAATAGCCTAACCAAACTTGGCCCAACCAAGCCTATTAAGCCCAATTACAACTTTACAAGCCCAATTCCAAATTTGGCCCAATTAATTAAATTACCAAAATTCCAAATTTCATAATTTAATTAACCTAAAGTGTATGCCATATAATTAACCAAATTAAAATAAATTCCAAAACATCATTTACACAATTAATTATGCTTATCATCATCAACTTATGTCCAACACAATTGAATAAAAAATCAATCATTTTTCATGTTTTACATGTCACGCGGCATTTTAGGGTTTTTATTGTCCGATTCGATTTCAATCCATTGAATCCTAAATCAACATTTCCCTAATAATTTCAACTCATCCAATGATCAAAAACAAAAAATACCATGACATTAGGGCACCAACAAGTTTCGGCCAAGCCAATGATTTGGGGAAAAATTGATCCAATCCAATTTTCATCAAATTGATCATGCATAACACCATGTTATCATCATTCAAGCATATATCAACAATAAATTTCATCAAAACATGCTCAAATCAATTTTACTCAATTTTACCCTAATTTCAATTTCATGCTCAAAACGGCTCAAGATACCATTGTTGGGTTTCTAGATTAGTCCCAAGATCAATTCAAGCATAGAAACATGTGTGAATACTCAAAAGAAGTATGGAGGAATCATACTTACAATGATCGGCTTTTGCGATGCGTGGAACAACAAAAATCTGCAAGCTTTTCCTCCATGAAGCTCACGGTTTTTGGCCTCCATTTTGTGCTCCATTTGCTCGGCCAAGCTCCAAGATTGGGTGTGCATTCCATGCCCATGGGTGGGTTTCCCTATCACCTTAGTAAGACTCCTAATGTGTGCTAGCACTCGGAAAAATTTGCCGCAAATCTTTCCCTTGTTCTTCATCTTGTTCTCGGTATTTCCCAAAAATTAGAGAGGAAATTGGCCCTAGGCCGAGAGTTGAGAGAGGGAAGAAGGAGAGAATTAGTTGGTTTTGATTTTCCAAAAACTAATACCAAAATTCAAATTCCAAAAGTACAAGCATTAAAGCCATTCAACCACTTACATCACTCATGAATAGTGACTAGTTGTCAATCACTCAAAGTGACAAGACATCCATCACTTGAATGACAAGTGATTTGATGCTTGATGTGACTTGTGGGCCGCACTTGAATTCGAAATGTGAGTGGGCCCACAAACACTCCCGGGCTCGGGTTCGCTAATTCCGAATTAACGAATTTTCCGTTGCGACGTAATTAAATCAAATTCAATTAAATAATTATGCCTATTAAAATTACTATTCACGTCGCAAAAAAATTAATTCTAAATTAACTCGTTCGCCCGAATTAAAATCTAATTTTAATTCCGCGTCGAATTCCAATTTCGTATAATATATCGAATATATTATTTCATCGATTAATTCCAAATTAATCGTTCTCTCTCCTTAAATAATATTTTATCCCAGATAAAATATCTCCGTAATTAATCCCAGATTAATTTTCTCACTCTTATAATTAATCCCAGATTAATAAAGTGCGAGTCATACATCATCGGTGAATCTTCGGGAAGTGACCCATGAGATCCCCGGATATGTTGGCAGTAAATCCAGTCATCGGACTTTCCGAACACGTACGTACCTAGTACTACGTTTTTATCGATTCACAAGACATGGTTGGCTTCTAGCAAAGCACCGTGCCTACCCAATTCTCCAGAAATATTCTTATAGGAATATGTGATCTATATCAGGCGTAGTATAGGTAGTATTGCGTATTACGATCCAGCATCGGATGTCACGTGCTAGGTCTGGGGCTGGAATTGTGTCTTCCCCGTACGATGCACATATCGGATCTCTGGTAACTAGTCTCTGTAATCGGATAAACATGACCTAGTCATAATATCCCGATAGTTGTAGCATAAAAGAGAACCAGTTCCGTATCTTACGTGATCATCATCTCCAATATGACTGGAGTGATACTTCTATCTCGACATCACACCCAATACACTACGATTCTCAATATACCCAGAAGAGGCATACACAGAACCTGTTAAAGCCCTGGATGACCAAAACCAAAGTATATTGATTGTCGCAAGTATTAGCGGTGCAAGTCTCAAGTTAAGACCAAATACACCTACCCTGATTCGGACTTCTATAGACACATAGTCATACTACCAATGGAATTCTGAGGGGTCTATCCAGAGAGAAGCTGTTTCTGTACCATCGGTAAACACAACCTCTTATTACACTTGCATGAGTATCATATACCCAAATATATGAGAACTATGATGTTATGCTCCCATAACGCGCACAAATGTAATACTAGTCTATTCCGCATTATCGATGTCCAATCTCGATAATACTACGACTAGGGATATTAAATGATTGAACCTTCGTGGATTGATACTATCTCATATCATCTCAATCCGGAACTAATCATATAGACCTTTTATCATTTATACATCTTGGTAATCTAATTACAAATTATAAAAGGGCAATTTCCTTGTCACATAGTTAATTTGTACAACAACACCATGATTTGTACAAATAGTGATGTTTTTTGTCATAATTGTCCAACAGTGTTATGTGTAATTGTTTTCCAAAAATCAATTACCTATTACCAAAATCAAATTTGGTAAAAGTCATTCCAAATGACATAAAGTAAGCTTGTGTGTTTTACAAGTTTCCACCAACCACCAACTTCCATCAACCAAAAGTTGATAAAGTTGACTAGGTGATGTGACTTGTGTGGGCACCACTTTAATTCAAAATTCGAGTGGGCCCGCAAACACATTCCGGGCTCGGGTTCGTTAATTCTGAATTAACGAATTTTCCATTGCGACTTAATTAAATCAAATTTAATTAAATAATTATGCCTAGCAAAATTACTATTCAAGTAGCTCGCGAATTAATTCTAAATTAACTCGTTCCGCCCGAATTAAAATCTAATTTTAATTCCGTTATGAAATCTAATTTCATTTAATATATCGAATATATTATTTTATCGATTAATTCCAAATTAATCGTTCTCTCTCTTCTAATTGAATTTTATCCTAGATAAATCTCCGCCGTAATTAATCCTAGATTAATTTTCTCTCTTCTAATTAATCCCAGATAATAATGTTTGAGTCATACGTCATCGGTGAATCTTCGGGAAGCGACCCATGAGATCTCTGGATATGTTGGCAGAAATCAGGTCATCGAAGTATCCGAATACGTGCGTACCTAATACCACGTTCTTACCGATTTACAAGACATGGTTGGCTTCTAGCAAAGCACCATGCCTACCCAATTCTCCAGAAATATTCTTTAAGGAATATATATTCTATGTCCGGTGTAGTATACGTAGTATTGCGTATAGTGATCCAGTATCGGATGTCACATGCTAGGCCTGGGACTGGAATTGTGTCTGCCCCGTACGAAACATATATCGGATCTCTAGTAACTAGTCTCTATAATCGGATAAATTACCTAGTCATATTATCGCGATGACTGCAGTACTTAAGAGTACTAGTTCCGTATCCTACGTGATCATCATCTCCATATGACTGAAGTGATACTTTCATCTTGACATCACACCCAATACACTAAGATTCTCAATATACCCAGAAGAGGCGTACACAGATGCTGTTAAAGCCCTGGATGACCAAAACCAAGTATATTGATTGTCGCAAGTATTAGCGATGCAAGTCTCAGGTTAAGACCAAATACACCTACCCTGATTCGGATTCCCATAGACACATAGTCATACTACCAATGGGATTCCGATGGGTCTATCAGAGCGAGCTGTTTCCGTACCATCGGTAAACACAACCTCCTATTACACTTGCATGAGTATCCAATACCCAAATATATGAAACTATACTATTAGCTTCCATACACGCACAAGTGTAATATGAGTCTATTCCGCATTATCAATGTCCCATCTCGATAATACTACGACTAGGGATAATTTTATTAACCCTTAGATGGATTAAAATTTTTGTCTCATATCTTATTAATCTTGTACTAATCATATGGACTTTTCACATTATATTTCCCCGGTCATCCAATTACAAATGATTAAAAGAGAGCAATTTCCTTTGTCACATAGTTAACTTGTATAACAACACCATGTTCTGTACAAATAGTGATCCTATGGGTTGCCTATCTGCTAGCGTTAAGTTTAACGTCGTCAGCTAGACATGACTTCCTGAATGTTAGGCTGGATCGCAATTGTGAGACTTTCTTTTTATCACTCAAATGATTCTCCCCAGTAGTGCTTGACACGCTGGCTGTTTACCCTGAATGTGTATTGGAGTTGGGGTTGTATATCTCAACTACTCCGTAGGGTAACACTTGAGTAATCCCAAATGGACCTGACCACCTTGATTTCAGCTTTTTAGGGAAAAGTTTCAACCTTGAATTGTATAACAACACATGTTGTCCTGGGTCCAGTTGTCTGCGCACTATTTTTTTATCATGCCATTTCTTGGTCTTTTCATTGTACAAGTTTTGCATTCTCATAAGCTTGTAGGTGAAATTCCTCCAATTCGTTGAGTTGGTGGAGCCGTTTCTCTCCTCATGCTTGTAGGTCAAGATTTAACTTCTTTAGTGCCCAATATGCTTTATGTTCATGCTCCACAGATATATGGCATGCTTTCCCAAACACCATTAGATATTGGGACATACTATAGGTGTTTTGTAAGCTGTCTGGTAGTCCCATAATGCGTCATCCAGTTTTGTAGACAAGTCCCTCCTTGTTGATCCAACAGTTTTCTCCAATATTCTTTTGTTATCTCTGTTTGAAACTTCAACCTGTCCATTTGACTGCGGATGGTAAGAAATGGCAAATTTATGAGTAACTCCGTATTGGATAAGAGTGCAATCAAAGTATATGTTGCAAAAGTGTATGCCCCATCACTGATAATTGCCCGAGGTGGTTCCGAAACGAGTGAAAATATTCTTTTTTAAGGAATTTTAACACCCACTTTTGAGTCATTTGATGCCAGTACTATTGCTTCAAATCTTCTATAAAATTCTGCATGCCCGAGAAAACTTCGAATCCCCTTGATGGATATTGGTGGAGGTAATTTTTCTATCGGCTCGATCTTTTGATTTGTCTACCTCGATTCATTATATGTGAGATCCGACGTCCTAGGAAAATTACTTCCTCACCATGAAAACGATTTGATGGGGTAGATGATGCCGGCATACAACGATTTGATGATTTCTTTCTTTACGACTTTCCTTCATGATTGGATTTAGTCTCTGTTGATGCTCCATTGTGGCTTTGTTCTCGTCGGTCGTCATAATTTTTGTGCATGAAAAATGATGGACTAATGCATCGAATGTCTGTTATAGTCCAGCCAATAGGTTTCTTGTGCTCGCGTAGCATTCTCAGCAACTTATCTTCATGTGCCAATGTTAGCGATCAAGAAATAATCACATGTAAATCAGAAGAGTTTTCTAAGTTTGCATACCTGAGATGGCTTGAAAGTGGCTTTAGTTCCAGCTGCGGTGGTTCTTCAATCGAGGGCTTGATTCATTCCTTTTTCGGTAGTTCCAAACTTTCCATATGTGGTGTCGATCTTAAGCGAGAGGCTCCGTCAAGACAGTTGATACATTCTAGAATCTCATCATCAAGTTCTCTGTCAGTCATGTTGGTGATGCAAGCTTCAAGTTTGTCAGTGGAAAGTTACATTGCATCAGTATTCTGGATGATACTATCTATTACATCAATTCTGAAACATTCCTCCTCATTTTCGTCATTCGGGAATTTTATGGCTTTGAAAACATTGAATGTTACTTTTTGGTCCTACACTCTCATGGTTAGTTCAAATTTTTGTACATCAATAATGGTTCGACCTGTAGCCAAGAATGGTCTCCCTAGGATGATGGGTACATCTTTGCCTTCCTCCATGTCAAGGACAATGAAATCTGCTGGGAAAATGAATTTGTCGACTTTGACCAATACATCTTCCACTACACCTCTTGGAAATATGAGCGATCTATCAGCAAGTTGCAGAGTAACTGAGGTGGGCTTTGCTTCTCTAATATGCAGTTTCCTGTAAATAGACAAAGGCATCAAGTTAATACTAGCACATAAATCACACAAAGCCTTACCAAAGTAATGTTCTCATATGGTGCAAGGGATGGTGAAACTGCCAGGATATTTCAACTTTGGGGGAAACTTCCTCTGAATGATAGCGCTACATTCTTCTGTTAATGCTACTATCTCGTAATATCCCAATCTTCGCTTTCATGACAGAATATCTTTCATGAATTTGACATAGTTGGGCAATTGTTCCAACACTTCTGCAAATGGAATGTTGATATGCAGTTTTTTTGAAGATCTCCAGGAATCGAGCAAACTGCTTGTCCAGTTTATGTTTTCTGGAGACGCTGTGGAAAAGGTGGAGGTGGAGTGAATCTTTCTCTCGATCATTATCTTTTGCTGCCTCTTTTTCCTCCATCTGTGGATCTGCTTCACTACTTTCTTTTGGAACATTCTCAGTGGATGGCTTGACTCCAACATCTTTGTTGATTTCAGTACTGCTTTTCAAAATGATGGCTTTATATTGCTCATTCCCTCTGTTCCTTTGATTTGGTTCTGTGTTGCTAGGAAGGGTATCTTATGGTCTGTAACTCTGAGCATTGGCCAGTTGTCCCATTTGATTCTCCAGTGCTTTAATAGAAGCTGAATGGCTTTGATTTAATGCTACTTGATTTTGAACCATAGATGTTAAAGCGTCAAATTTTGCTTCTTGCTTTTTCAACTGGGCCAGCACTTCTATTATTCTTGGTTCTTTTTCATACTCTTGGCCTTTGCTTTGATGTTGGAATCCTGATGGTGGATTGTTCATTTGTCCTGAATTTTTTCTCCATGCAAAATTGGGATGATTCCTCCAACCTGGGTTGTAGGTATTGGAATATGGATTGTATTCCTGTTTGTTGAAATTACTGACATAATTCACCGTCTCATCATGTTGGTTGTAAGATTCTGCCTCTGGTGCTCCTCCATATGGTGAACTTGTGGATCCAGCATTACACTACTTGTTAAGAGTTTTCATGAATTTGCATATCTGATCCAGCTTGACATTCATTGCTGTGTTCGTTCCTACTTCGTAGATTCCTGCTATTCATTGGATCATGCTATTTTCTGTTGGCCACAAAGAATTATTGTTAGCCATTTCTTCAATTAAGTCACAGGCCTGATATTCTCATTTTGCCATTAAAGCTCCTTCAGCAGCAGCATCTATTGTGGTTCTCATTAGTCCAGAAAGTCCATTGTAGAAGGTTTGGACTTGTAGCCACATTGCAATCTCATGGTGAAGACATTTCCAGAGCAATTCCTTGTATATTTCCCAAGCTTCGCAGAGAGATTCTGAGTCATGTTGTACAAAGGATGTGATGTCATTCCTCAGCTTTGCTATTCTGGGTAGGGGAAAATATTTTGCAAGGAATTTGGTGGCAAGAGTGTTCCAAGTTATGATGGAACCTGCTGGTAGTGAATGAAGCCAACCCTTAGCTATGTCTTTCAAGGAATATGGGAACACACGCAGTCTCATTGCTTCTTCTGCCGCTCGGTTGTAATTGAATGTGCCGCAAACTTCCAGGAAGTTGCTGATGTGAGCATTAAGATCTTCAATTGCACTTCCCCCAAACTATACTGATTGTTGTATCATATGAATGCATGTTTTGATGTCACACACATTTACTAGTAGGGAGAAAGTACAATACATGATATGAAGTCATCAACCACTAGAATAGTTCTGTCTCGAATGGGAATTGGTGGTGCAACCTCCAATGGTTCAGGTTCTTGATTGTTCATATTGATAAGTGCTTCTTGGCCTTCTCATTTTTTCCTTCTTAACTGTCTGATAGTTCTTTCAATTTCTGGGTCAAGCAGACAGATTTCAAAGCTTATGGTCTTTCTCATGTAGTATCTGAGAACCTGAAACACAAGAAAACAAAAATAATAAGTAAAAATAAATTAGACACAAGTAAAAGTATCTAAACCTAAAATTAATAGTGAAAGATAAATAAGCCCCCGTCAACGGCGCCAAAAACTTGATCGGTGATAAACACAAACGTAACGCAATCGCACGTATCGCTCAAGTAGTATAAAATGTATCGATCCAATGAGGACTTAATACCTAACCTATCAATTTATGAAGCTAAATGTTTACCAGTATCTAATTGATTGATTGTTGGTTGGATGATGATTTTTATTTAAAACAAGTAAATAAAACAGTGCGAAAGTAAATTGAAGGAAAAATCAATATTATAAATCTATCTAGGGTTGTGAATCATTCCAATATCTTTTAAAGATAAAGTAATTATCTCATGTCTGTGCAATATATCGGTTTATTAACCTGGAACAAGAAGTTATGCAAAAGCCTCTTCCGATGGTCAAATGCAAACACCCAAAGTAACTCAATTAACTATATTCCTATGTTAATTAAGAAACTCTGAATTCATTAAGTTAAATTTCCAATTATGGCTACCCCTGCCTGATAGGTAATTCCTATCTTGTAAGGAAATCTACCATAAGTGAAATTTACCCCAATGTGAGATCGTGAGCTATTGAGTCTATAGCTAAACCTAAAATCCATTTTCCAAGTTCATTTTAAGTTTACCAAATCAATCTTATTAGTGGCCATTAACAAGAAGCATTAAGTCTAATACTCAATAATAACTCAATATATTACCGAAAACATAAAATAACCAACTTATAAACCAGTGATATTAGAATTCATCACAACCCTAAATATGGTATTTTGTTACAACACACATATATAGGATTATTAAAAACTTAAAAAAGAAAATGACATAAAATAAACTTGAATATTGAATGGTAAAATAAAATACTGGGGGTTAGGGATCTACTTATATTACTTCTAATTTAGAAATCTCCATTATTATAATATATAAATTTGCATGACATCACCAACCGACCATATAAGCGGTATCCTGATTAAGTTAGATTTTTGATTAATTCCAACCGACCATAAAGGCGATATACAATTAAGTCACGTTAAAATCAATTTAATTAAGTCTAACCGACCATAAAGGCGGAATCCTATTAAGTCAGGTTTTAAGATAGTTTTTATATATTAAACTAAGGGAGATTAATCTAAAATATAATTACAAAAGCTTTACCTTTCACCCCAGCAGAGGGAAGTTACCTATTCATACTTTAAAGTAAACTAAAGAAGATTTATTACTAAAATAAAAATTAAATACAAGAAAGTTGTAAATAAACAAACAAAATACTATCTTCTTAGTATTCTTAAGGAAATCCCCAGAAGAAAGTATGAATTTTTCAAATGAATTCGGCCTCAATTTGTAGGCAAATTTTGGCTCTACGCGTGTCGATGCTTAACACGTGGCACACGGTTTTGATGAGATATTGATACATGGCACACGTCTATCGGCAGTTGAATTATTGGCTCGGCATCACGACGCGCGAAGGCTTGGTGTCCGACGCTGATGTCATGCTGACGTAATAAATGACTCGTGTCGGCATACTGAATTATTATGCTAACGTCATGATGACGTAAGTGATGACATGTCGTCAGGCTGAATTATTGGCTGACGTCATGATGATAATGATGACACACGTGCTAACGTGGCGATGACAAGTTTGGTAGCTCAATAATTACAAACCGCGTCGCGACGCAGAAGGTGTGCACGTCGTGACGTGAATTTCTATTTTTGCCCATTTGTTCCGTTTTTCACCGATTAAGCCCTGATTTGATTCCATTGAGTGAAACCACGTGCTCAATAGGGATTAATGTAATCACCTTAATTGGTTTTACAAAAACCTTGCATGGTAAGTATAATACATAATAAATATATGTCCAACAAAACAGTGTCGAGGATGCGAGTTAAGAAATAACTATAATTTATACATTCTATCAATATAAATAAAAATATACATCCTCGACTACATTAATCCTCTAAATAAAAACGTGTCAGTGAAATGTCACATGGGGCCGCGTAACCAGACTCTCAACACTGGAGCTGTAAACAAACAATGTGCCACATGGGGCCACATAATCGGTCATCTCAAACAGGAGCCGTAAATAATCAATGTGCACAAAGGGGCCACATAATAAACATGATAATATGCCACGAAGGGTTCCTCATGATCAAATGCCACAAATGGGCAATAATAAACGAATCATGCGAAAGTTCTGGACTCTCACCCAATCATCACCGTCCAAATAGCGCCACTCGGGACCGCGTAACAGTTGATGCAAAGGGTCAACTGGGGTTTATAAGGTGGGCACACAAGCAAATACTACAACAGGCAAATATGATGACCAAGATGTGCACCACAACAGGGATCCACATATACCAATTTTAATATATCCAATTTTAATATTTTTAGCTGATCCAAGTCCGATCCAATTTATATTTATACTACCATGCATATATTTATATAAAATAAAACAATAAAACTCACCATAGTCGTGTGTGTCGTCCAACACGCCATTTCACATTTCCATAAAACATGAATAATATTAAAACGCATTTCATATCATTTTCATAGGCATAACATAATGATATACATATATATAATTTAAAAGCACAATTAAGATGAATACCAAACCTCTACCTCAACCCCACGCTCGAAGCGTGAAATCGATCTCACAACGATGCTAAATGCCTAACATCTACAAAACTCTCTTCGTGCTCATTCAGCATGCTCTACGAGGCACCCGTATACTGTTGACCAGGGACCGCCCAAAGATCATCCAAAAGCGACATATCAAAACCTGAGTTGTAAAACGCACCGAATCAAACTCTCGCATAAATCTAAGTGAAAATCGGCATGGTTCTGTTTAAAACACGAGCTTTCCATTTACAATCCAATACCACTAATGCCCATCCGAGACCTACAACAACCACCCAACCACACTTCATGATAAAGACCACAATCCGAAAACAACAATTCAAAACTCAAAACTCAAATATCAAAACAACCAATCCAAAACCGGTAAATAAAATGCGTAATAAAAATACGATAAATATATGAAGATTAGAGTTTAGATCCATTACCGTACGTAAGGGTAGAACAACACGTCGGGAACAGCAACCACCAGATTCTACCGAGAGACGTCGGCGCGTGGCCTTCATGCACTACCATACACGTCGACCCGTGGATCCCACGCTCCGGCACACGATCATGCCACCGCCACCAGTAGATGCGCGCCGTCGAGCTGAGTCCAATGGCGGTGATCACTCACCCAAGGAGCTCCGGTTTGTCGAGAAATCAGCAAAAATCGTCGAAACCTTCAAGCCGCGATCCCGTCGGAAAACGGCCACCTCCGCCGACACCACCACCACCAAAGTTTGGGTTATTACAGGCTCTCTTTGTAAAGTGAGTTGTTAATTTAAGTCTCTAAGCTCATAGGACATATGCACATTCATATAGATGCATTAGGGTCATGTGCAAAATATTTTAAACCTTCAAAAAATATTATAAAAGGCAAATTAATTATTTTTTTTTATAATCAATTATTTACAGTAAAATTTATCGTCAAAATTTGAAAATCACAATTACTATCCTAAAAAAAACACTATAGTATTTTTTATGTAAAATAAATTACATACATTATATATTTTCATGGGGTGGAGTTATTTCAAGTTAAAAGTTTGACATAAATTTTGAATCATTGATTTAGTACAATCTAATGGTTGATACTTTATTTATATTTGGTGTTGATAATCGTTTAATGCACGTACATATATAGTAATGAATGATAAAGATTCAATTACTTATAAATTCTTATCTAATAACTACCTACACACTTTATAAAAAGCTTGAATGCGGGTCCTTGAATTCGAACCTCACTTACAAAGATTGAGAGCATGATCAGGTGGATGAAGAACTTATTAAACGATATTAGACTACATATAGGTGACTGGGGGTTTGGGATAATCGCCCCTACTTAATCTGATATTTTGTTAGAATATCTCCTATAAATTATTGAAAAATATGATTTGTTAATGAGATAGATTTATTTTTTCCTCAGGAAAAAAAAGGAGAATATCTATCATTTTTTTTGTGAAATCAGATTTTACGTCCACTAAATCAATATTATGAGTAGTTGTAGTATCCTACATTGTTTGTGAGGGATCTTCGACACAAGCTTATAATTAACGGATTCCCTTCACTAGTGTGAGGCCTTTTGGGCGGACTTAGGTTCATGCAAAGAATAAAACACATCAGGGGCAAGAAGGCCAAGTGACTGGACCAAGCCATGGGTCGTCAAAACAAACAATATTTGATTAATCGATCCGTAGCTTTCAAAATGGCCATTGTTCATAATCCTAAATTTATAATAAATACTTATTGTTAAAAGTGAAAGAATCAAGTCACAAAGTCGTTGGTTTACTATGGGTGTGGAATATTGACATTTTCCTCCCGCAAGGTCAAACAATAAATAATCCAGTCACAGTACATAGATCTCGGCTTAAGTATTGGTTTTAATTATGTTTTAAGTGAATTTACGCCAATAAGATCCTCATAACAATGGCAGCCAAAAGCCAAATCCCCATATCTTATAGATCAAGATTAATTTCTGACCACTCCATAATTTTCTTTCTTGCTCTTTAATTTGTTCAAGAACCATACTTTCATTCTCTTTTTTATTATTATTACAAAATAGTTTCTCTCTTTTGCTAAATCTTTTTCTTTCTCAAGCTACTGGAAAATTAAAAATGTCTTTGGAGATAATAGAGAATAATGTTACATGGTATTGTGAACCATGTTCAAGGATAAGATTGACTGGTCCGAATACTATAAACAAAGAGAAATTATCTTTTTACTATCGGGCACAACTCTTGTTTCCGATTGCTTTAGTTACTATCTTGTCAGGAGTTATTCATTTACTCCTCAAGCCTTTAGGGGTGCAGATTACTTTCGTTTCACAGATGCTTGTAAGCTCTTATACATCTCTGGCTTATACTACAATTTCTATCACGTTCATAAATCATATGATGGGATTGATGCAATGTCGTTGTCAGAACTTTGATTTATTGTAATAAAAATGATATATATTCTTCATTTTAGTGAGGACAAATAAAATTTATCTTGTTAACAAATCATAATTTTCATTAATTTATACAAGAAATTTTAATAAAATTTCAAGTTGAGCATCAAGGGATGGGTGCATAATGGCGTATGAAATTTTTATGATAAATTTATGTTGCATAATCAGTGCCCTCGAATTGAAATTTATGATTTTCTTTTTCCTTTTTAGCATATATATTCACTGTAATTCCTTATTTTTGTACTTAAATTGATTGATTTGGGTTAATTTTATGTGCCTTCTACAGGCTGGAATTGCCTTAGGGCCCACGTTTCTTGGACACAATGAAAAGACCAGCGACAAAATATTCACACCTAGGACCCAATTGGTAATCAATGTCGTTGAATCTTTCGGCCTTATTTACATAACGTTCGTGACTAGCGTTAAAGTGGACGTAAATATTTTAAAAAAATCTGGAAAACTTGGAATTATTATCGGCATTGGATCTTTTGTCATTCCATTGATGGTAACATCATTACTGGTTATGTTAGTAGAGAAATTCGTTACAATAGATGATGAGCTTAGCAAGTCACTCCATGTTGTTCCAGGACTGGAAGCAGCAATTTCTTTTTATGTAATCCTGGAAATGTTAACTGATATGAAGCTACTAAACTCAGAGCTAGGTCGCCTGGCTATTTCTTCTTCGATGATCAATAGCGTAATAGCCTTGTCATATGCAGCAGTCGCAATACTTGTGACAGAGATTCCGAAATCGGGTATTAGAAGTGCTGCCCTGTTAAAAAACCTGAGCTTAGTGTTAATCATAATACTAATTGTTTTCATCCTCCGTCCTGTAATGTTTTGGATGATGAGGCAAACTCCTGAGGGAAACCCTTGAAGCAAGAACATTTATTGGCCATGCATATTATGATCGTTGGGAGCTTTCTTGTTTCACAAGTTACAGGAATTTTCGGGTTTGGGGGACCAGTAATATTGGGTACTGTCACGCCTATAATTCCACCAATGGGATTCCCATTAATAGATAAAATTGAACCCTTTGTTTTTTTCTGTGTTTATGCCTTGCTTTTTAATCAATGCTGGCAAAGGAGTCAATTTGGTTTCTACACGACTCATCAGTTTCTTGATTATGGAGTTGCTCATATGCGTTTCCACCATTGTCAAACTTTTTGCCATTATAATTCTTCACTCTATTATAAATGCCCTTTTCGGACGCTGTTTCCCTTGGCCTCCTTTTGAACTTCCGAGGATCTATGATATTCAATTTTTTAGCCGTGCCAATCGACGTAAGGTATTGTACTTTAATTGCAAATTCACATTTTGTTGTACGAATAAAAAAAGATTCTATCTTTTTGACATTATAACTGCAGATGATCTCGGATGAAACTTATGGCATCATCGTCATGACATCAATGTTGAAATCTGCTGTCGCTTTGCGTTTACTGAGAGTTTTTTACGACCCTTCAAGAAGATATGTAGCTTATAGAAGACGCACAATACAACACAACAGACATGATGCAGAGCTTCGCATTCTTGCTTGTATCCATGAACAAACAATGCCGCAACAATTATTAACTTCATTGGAGCCTCCAGTCCTCAGAGTCCTTTGGGACTCTATGTTTTGAACATTGAAGAGTATGTTGGTAGCTCTTTGCCTACAGTAATCTCACATCGATTAGACAAAACGCCATCTTCTAAACCAACCAGAATTGACATCATGCTTAATGCCTTTCGCCAATTTGTACAGCAGAGTAATACCTTCCTTTCAGTTCAATGTTTCACAGGCCACTTCTCCTTGTGATTCAATGCATGAAGATATTTGTTTAATGGCATTTGAGAAGTGTACATCTCTGGTGATTATCCCGTTTCAGAAAAACTAATCTTATAGCATCAAGAAGATGATGAAAAATGTACTGAAAATATCTCCATGCTCGGTTGGCATTTTGTTTCAGCCTGGCGTGTTTATGGACTCTACGACCATTTTCACGCGTAGATCGAAGGTAAATGTTTGCGTGATTTCATAGGCGGCTCTGATGATCGCGAGGCCTTAGCATATGGTGCTCGCATGGCAGAAGATGAAAATGTTATGCTCACAATCATCAGATTCTTTGCTGTGAACACACTACTAAGGATTTGGTGGAAGAAAAGCATGATTTGAACTTAATTAGTGATTTGAGGTTGAGTACTATTGACAATAACAATGTGAAATATATTAAGCACAGTGTTCAAGAGGGAGCAGACACATTACATGTGATTAATTCCGTTGCCAATGATTTTGATCTCATATTAGTTGGAAAAGACATGATAGTGATTCGCCTGTGTTGTCAGGATTAGTAGAGTGGAGTGAAATTGAAGAACTGGGTGTGATTGGTGACGTATTGGCTTCTTCAGATTTTAAGAGCAGTGCATCAGTTATGGTGATGCAGCAGCAAGCTTCGGTTGTTGAAGAAATGGTCAGCGAAAGCCCGAAATATATTTCGAAATGATTGATTTTTAATGATTTGTTATCTTAAAGATATAAGATTGTGTTAATCATTCCACCGAAAGGTGCAAATGTTTAAGAAAAATATATTAAATTTGTGGGTGGGTTTCACGTGCTTAAAAAGAAAATAATAAAAAATTAGGATTCACTATTTGCACAGTAAATCTCATGTCTATAAATAGATGATTCCTTTCATTATTTTCTCCATCTTATTCTCAACCAAATCCTCTGTATTCTAAGAGAGAAAATATAATTTATTCTTAAGAGTTTGAGAGAGAGTTGTAGTTCTCCTATTTCTAAGAGAATGTGAGATTATTCACCCATTGTGTTTCGAAAGAGGTTGTAAAATTCTTTCCAATATAGTGAAATCCTTCTACATTTGCCTGTGGATGTTTCCCTCACATTGAGGATTTTACCACGTTAAATTCTTGTCTCGTTGTTTTATTTTATTGTTAATATTTATGGTAGGCTAAGCCTCCTAATTATTGTTGTACTGTTATATGGTAGGCAAAGTATAGGAGCGAATCAGGGTTTACCGCTATGCCTATGATGCTCGGCGACCAAGGCATTGTTGGACTCGCAGCCCGTAGAGAGTACGGAGTAGCCCGCGGGGGACTAAACCGGAGAATAAAGGAGTCGTCACTCAGTGTGAACTAGGAAAAGATTTAAGGCCGCACTCACCCCTCGCAAGGGAAGACCTCAAACCGTTGGGTTCAGAATGGTTTCCTACTTATGTCAGTATAATGGACGGGTTCACACAATGATATAGCCAAGTCTTATGCAGTTCATGCAAGATAATTCAAATAAACACACAAATTTGCACACCCACAAACATTAATATGAATAAAAGCAAATTAAATTAAGAAATACAAGGTACGATAACAAGAATCATAATAATCAAAAGTAAATAAAACGTCAATAAATAGATAGTGAATAAAGAAGAGGGGTTAGTCACGCATATATGGGTGTTTCCCAAGTGGTACGTGGAGTTGTATCCCAAGTACAGACCGCACTACCGTCCATTCGGATTCGGCTACAGAATTTATGTCTGGGTTTCCATCCGATATACCACAAGGGATCACCATACGTAAACATTAATGCAATGTAAACATACGTAAAAAAGCGAAATAATAAAATAACAGTAAAAGTAAATAGACAAAAAACTAAATAGCAAAATAAATGCGAAATAAAATAACGATAAATAAATAAAAAGGATAAATAACATAATAAAATAACGATAAATAGGCAAAACGATAAATAACAAAATAAAGAAAGAAATAAAATGTGACCAGAAATTTAGCCGTCTTTATTGTAGGACTTCGCATACCCGGCTAGACGTATTTCATCTCCAGTCAGGCATGCCGTGTCCGGAATTATAAAAATAAATAGGGTAAATGGTGCTCTCAGGTCTTACCTTTTCAGTTGCTTCTCGGAAGTGCGTTAGGTCGTCGCCGGAAGGATTGAAGCTAGTTCGATGTTTGTTGTTTCTGGTTCGCTGTTTCACTCGCTGTTTTGCTGTTTATTATTTGTTTTTTGTTGTTTCTGTCTGCTATTTTTGGTGATTTCAGGCTGCTGTTTTGGTTGTTTTTCTTACTGTTTTGGCTGGCTGTTTTCACTATTTTGGCTGGCTGTTTTCACGGTTTTTTCTTGCTGTTTTTGGCTCACTGTTTTTGCGGTTTTGGTCACTATTTTTGTTGGTTTAAGGGCTGCGATTTTCATGGTTTATGGGATGTGTCTTCACGGTTTATGGGGTGCTGTTTTGGGGTTATTTTTGGTGATATGAGGCTGCTGTTTTGGGGTTATTTTCATTGATATGGGGCTGCTTTGTTCTTGATTCTTTGTTGAGTTTTGGTGGCTGGTTTGGTCGTTGTTTGTTTGTTTTTTTGGTGCTTTTTACTCACGGCTTTTGCTAATGAATTTGGCTTGGTTTTGTTGTTCGGTTGTTGTTCGTTTTTTTGTTATTTTGGTTGTCGGTCAGGGTTTCTGTTTGAAGGGTGAAGAAGAAAGAAGAGAATAGTCCTTAGGGTTTCTACGTTGATTCACGTCAAGGCCTCCAAAAATGTTTTTTATTTTTTGTTTGCTATTGTCGTGTGTGTTCAAGGTGTGTGTTTGTCGTGTGAAGCCTTGAAAGAGCCTCCTCTCAAGTTTGGTGATTGCTCCTTTTTATAATGCTTCAAATGATCTCCAAAACATGAAAATAAATCACATTGATTTGAGGGAATATCTTATTTTGGTGACGATCTCACTAAATTAGAAAGTGATTTGCATGAGATTTCATATCTTATTAATATTGAAAGGTGTTGATGAGGGGATTTGAGCATGTGTTTTACATGGGATTTCAAATCTTTGTTAAATTTGAAAGTGATTTGAGGGGATTTGCACATGTGAATTGCATGTGATTTTCTTATTTTGGAAGGTTTGGGCGTGGGGATGCATGGGCTTGGTGTAATGGGCGTGTATGGCATGGGTTGCAGGGTAATGGGCCGTGTGGATGAGTTGTATGGGCTTTCATGGGTTGTAGGGGTTTTGGGCTGAGGCTAAGGTTTGAAACAGAAACTGACTGAGCGAATCCG
>SKCR01019502.1:0-67515 GCA_019454045.1 Zanthoxylum bungeanum | reverse complement strand
CTATGGGTCATTACTGTCTAACACATGGGAGATTGACCTACGAGTCGGAAACGGAACTCCATTGCTGTTTTGGCTGTAGGGACTTTTGTTTTGGAATTGCCCTCTGGCATATGCTTAAACTTTTGAACTGTCATTATATACCTAGTTTGACTAGAATATTATATCTGTATCTTTGTTAACCCAGCATGGGTACACTTTTGTATTTAGAAACACTGGGTGTTATTTATATAAAAATGATGCAGAAATTTGCACTGCTGTTGCAAATAATGGCCTTTATATTTTGAATATAAATGAATCTCCTAAACATAAAATAACAAACAAAAGGCTCAAAATGAGTAATCTAAAAGATGAAGCTTACATATGGCATTGTCGTCTAGGACACATCAACAAGACTCGCATATCCACACTTTCGAAGAGTGGATACTTGGACGGATTTGATCTTAATTCATATGATGTCTACGAATCTTGTCTTTTAGGCAAAATGCCTAAATCACCTTTTAATGGTAAAGGTGAACGTGCCATAGAACTGTTAGCCCTCGTTCATAGTGACGTATGTGGGCCCATGTCTAGCCAGGCTAGAGGTGGATGTCATTACTTCGTAACCTTTACGGATGATGCATCTCGTTATGGTTATGTGTATCTAATGAGACACAAGTCAGAAACTTTTGAGAAATTCAAAGAGTTTCGACACGAAGTAGAAAAACAAACAGGCAAGAGTATTAAGACATTGCGGTCAGACCGTGGTGGCGAATACTTAAGTTATGATTTTCAAGATTACTTGAAAGAAAATGGTATTCTTTCACAGTGGACTCCTCCTGGAACATCGCAATTAAACGGTGTCTCTGAACGGAGAAATCGTACCTTGTTAGACATGGTAAGGTCGATGATGAGTCGCACTGAGCTACCTATATCCTTCTAGGGATACACTTTAAACAGTGCAGTACTTATTTTGAATAGGTACCGTCAAAATCTGTTGAACAGACTCCATATGAGATATGGACAGGGAGGAAACCAGGTTTCTCTTTCCTGAAGATTTGGGGATGCTGGGCATATGTTAAACTTTGGAAGGTACCAAACTAGAACCCAAATAAGATAAATGCCTTTTCGTGGGATATCCTAAGGAAACCAAAGGATATTATTTCTATCACCCACTGGAGAACCAAGTATTGGTTGCTCTACATGCATTTTTCCTTGAGAAGGAATTCCTAGATGCAGTGGTAAGTGGGAGGAAAGTGGAGCTCGATGAAAATCGTAGTGATACTGTTCCTGGCAATGAATCAATGACGGAACATAAACAGACCATCCAGGATGAGTCTGTACCACAATCTTCAGATACACAAGGACCGCGTAGGTCGGAGAGAGTCAAGAAGGTACCTGAGAGGTATGGGTTCCTGATCTCACCTCATGTAGATATTAATCTTATTGAGGATAATGAACCGACTACGTATGAGGAAGCAATACAGAATATTGATTCCGCTTTATGGCAAGATGCCATGAAGTCCGAGATGGATTCCATGTATGCCAACCAAGTTTGGACACTGGTTGATGCACCAGAAAGCGTAAAGCCTATTGGATGCAGATGGATCTTCAAGAAGAAGACCGACATGGATGGCAACGTACAAACGTACAAAGCTAGGCTTGTAGCAAAAGGGTATCGTCAACAATATGGTATTGATTATGACGAAACTTTCTCACCCGTTGCCATGATTAAATCCATTCGGATAATGCTTGCAATAGCTGCATATTTCGATTACGAGATATGGCAGATGGACGTTAAAACCGCTTTCCGTAACGGAAACCTTTTGGAGGATGTTTATATGCAACAGCCTAACGGTTTTATCGTACCTAGACTTGCAAACAAGGTTGTAAGTTAAATCGATCCATTTATGGATTGAAGCAAGCATCACGATCATGGAATCAGCATTTTGATGAAATCATAAAAGAATATAATTTCGTGCGAAACGAAGATGACCCTTGTGTATACAAGAAGGTTAGTGGGAGAGCACTGACTTTTATTGTCCTTTATGTCGACGATGTATTATTATAGGCAATGACATTCCCATGCTAACGTCGGTGAAAGCTTGGCTTTCATTAAAATTCTCCATGAAAGATCTGGGAGAAGCAGCCTTTATTCTGGGAATAAAGATCTACCGGGATAGATCTAGAAAGCTGCTTGGACTCTCCCAGAGTACATATATTGACAAAGTGTTGAAGCGATTCAGCATGGATCAATCCAAGAAGGGATTGATGCCAATGTTACGTGGTATATCTCTATCTAAGGACATGTGTCCTAAGACACAAGAAGAGAGAGATAACATGAGTCGGATACCGTTCGCCTCGGCAGTCGGATCGATCATGTATGCCATGATATGTACACGACCTGATGTGTCATATGCTTTGAGCATGTGCAGTCGCTATCAGGCCGATCCAGGTGAAGGTCACTGGATGGCAGTTAAGAATATCCTTAAGTATCTTAGACGAACTAAGGATGCTTTCTTAATTTACGGAGAAGGAGAACTTGTGGTATCTGGGTATGCCGATGCAAGTTTCCAAACCGACAATGACGACTTCAAGTCGCAATCCGGGTACATTTTTTGTTTGAATAACGGGGCGGTGAGCTGGAAATCTTCCAAGCAAGATACTGTTGCCGATTCAACAACTGAAGCGGAGTACATTGCTGCGTCGGAAGCAGCAAAGGAGGCAGTTTGGATCCGAAAGTTCCTAATCGGATTAGGAGTAGTTCCATTAGCAGCTGAGCCCATTCCATTGTATTGTGACAATAACGGGGCTATAGCACAAGCTAAGGAACCAAGGTCTCATCAACGATCCAAGCATGTTCTTCGGCGTTACCATCTGATTCGGGAAATATACATCGTGGCGATGTAAAGATCGAGAAGGTCGCATCAGATAACAACATTGCAGATCCGCTGACGAAGGCTGTTTATCCGCATGTGTTTGAACGACATATACATAGTTCAGGTATTAGATGCTTGAGTGACTGGCTATAGGCCAAGTGGGAGATTGTTAGACATTATGACCCATAGCGTCACTATTTTGTAAATGATATTGTATTATTGTACAAAATTAACTATGTAATAATAGAATTGCCTTTTGCCGTTTTGTAATTTATTTACTTTGACATATAAATGGCAAAAGTCCATATGATTAGTTCCGTATTGAGATGATATGAGACAGTATCAATACATAAAGGTTTAATCATTAAATATCCCTAGTCGGAGTATTATCGAGATCGGACATCGATAATACGGAATAGACTAGTATTGCATTTGTGCATGTTGTGAGGGCACAAAGCATAGTTCTCATATTTAAGTATAGGATACTTATGCAAGTGCGATAGGAGGTTGTGTTTTACCGATGGTACGAAAACAGCTTCGCTCTGGATAGACCCCGCGGAATCCCATTGGTAGTATGTCTGCGTGTCTATGGGAGGCCGCATCAGGGTAGGTGTATATGGTCTTAACCTGAGACTTGCATCGCTAGTACTTGCGACAATCGGTAAACTTTGGTTTTGGTGGTTGGGGACTTTAACCGGTTCTGTGTTCACCACTTCTGGGTTTATCAGGAATCGTAGTGTACTGGGTGTGATGTCAAGATGGAAGTATCACTTCAGACATATGGAGTTGATGATCGCGCAGGACACAGAACTAGTACTCTATAAAAGGTTGCAACCGTCAGGACAATATGACCAGGTCAGGACTGTTCGATTTAAAGAGACTAGTTGTTTGATGTCCGATATATGTTTCGTACGGGGCAGACACACTTCCAGCCCCAGGCCTAACATGTGATCGTTCGATACTGGATCGATGTACGCGATACTACGGTATACTACGCTTGATATAGATCTAATATTCCAGTAAGAATATTTTTGGAGAATTGGGTAGGCATGGCGCTTTGCTAGAAGCCAACCTTGTCTTGTAAATCGGTAAAAACGTAGTACGAGGTACGTACGTGTTTGGATTATCCAACGACCGTATTTACTACCAACATATCCGGAGATCTCTTGGGTCGCTTCCTGAAGATTCACCTATGATGTTTGATTCGAACTTTATTAATCTTGGATTAATAACGGAGAAACTTTATCTTGGATAAAATGCCTTATTAGGAGAGAGAGAGAGATCGATTAATTTGGAATTAATCGATAAAATAATATATTCGATATATTATTAAACGAAATTAGATTTCAACGCGAAATTAAAATTGGATTTTAATTCGGGCAAACGAATTAATATAGAATTAATTCATTAGCGAACTGAATAGTAATTTCGCAAGGCGTAATTATTTAATTCACGTCGCGACGGAAATTCGTTAATTCGGAATTAGCGAACCGAGCCCAAAAGTTTTTGCGGACACATTCGTATTTTGAATCGAGTGGTATCCGCAAATCGCATCGCGATATCTCATTACTTGATACGAATAGATGATGGATGTATCTAGTCACCTTTAAGGGATGATACATTGTCTCTAATCTCAAAGTAAGTAATGATGGCAAATGATGAATTTTATTTTGGAGGGAAAACCTTTCACGGTTTTTGAAGGGTTTTTGATTAAAAAATTCATTTTATTGTATTTGATAAATCATTTGCTTTACTTTTACTCTCTCACGTTTTTTTGGTAATAAGAGAGAACAAAAATTGAAAAGTTAGACACTTCTCTCTTTCTTCTTCACGCAAGCCGTGAGCTTCATCCATGGCAGAAAAATGTTTTCTCCATTTTTGCTAGCACAACAAGGGATCAAAGGAGGTGATAGGGAAACGCATTTGGAGCTTGGAGTACTAGAAGATTTGAGGCTTCTCACATGTTGTCCTTGGCCGAAAACAGCCCCAAGATTTGCAACTTCTTCAATCTTGTTCTTGGCCGATATCACCCACCTTGGAGGCTCAAGGATCCTCTTCACCATTTTCGTCACAAAGCTTTGTAAGTATGTTTCCGCCATCCTTCAAGCTTTGCAGTATTGTTATTTGTATTTCTATGGATAATCTTTCTTTGGGACTAATTATAGAAACCAACAAAAATAACATCTTAGGCCTAATCCCAGAGTTAAGCAAATAGTAGAGCATGATCTTTGGAAGATTCATGTGATGATAACTTTAATGCTTAATCCATTATGCTTGCCATAATGACTCCTTAATTTCTTAATCAGAAGTAAGGATTAGATCCTTAAAGTATGATAATGAAATTGAAGGATCTTCATAGATATATTCTTAGATCTTAGAAGTATTGAATTGCAATAAACAACTCTTGGAGAGTTAATGACTATTCTCAAGGAGACCAAGTCAAAGTTTGCAATAAGGCAAGTACCGCAAGTCGCACCCTACTTCGATATTCTAGAAGGCCAAGGCTTGGCCAAAGACTTCTGGAATATGAAAAGAGCAAAGGCAAAATCATTATAATCTTCTAGGAAGATAAAAGACATATCCCAAGATGTCTGCCTAACTTGTGGCAAACGGGGTCATTGAAGCATGACTGCCGTATGGACAAAGCAGACATGAAGGAATAGAAGACACGACAAGGTTCTGACTTCAAATATGTTTGTCATCAATATGTTCACTACTAGTATTAAAATTGTATTTTAGATACTTAGTGTGATACATAAATATACATTGATGTGCAGAATCTGCTATGAGCAGGATACTGACTTCAATTGAGAATTAATCTGCAAATCGGAAACGGGACGAAAGTCGATGTTTCAACCGTAGATACCTAAGTTTAGAAACTACCATTTGGGTGTGTACTTAAATTAGGAAACTGTTATAATGTAACTAGTTTGACTAGAAATATTATCTCTATATCGAGTATAACTCGTTGCGAGTATACCTTTATATTCTAGAACACTAAAGTGTTTTATTATATAAAGATGATGTTGAGATAAACACATTAGATGTGAATAACAGTATTTATATTTTGAATATAAATAAATCTCAAACATATAACATGACAAACAAGTAGCTCAAACTGATTTGATCAGATGAGACTTATTTGTGGCAGTGCTGTCTGGGACACATTAAACAAGACTCGTATATCCACACTTTTGAAGAGTGGATACTAGGACGGATTTGATTCCATTCAAATGATGTCTACGAATCTAGTTTATTAGGTAAAGTACCTAAAACACCTTTACTTGGTAAAAGTGTAAGTTCCACCGATCTATTAGCCCTTGTTCATAGTGACGTAAGTGGGCCCATGTCTAGCTAGGCTAGAGGTGGATATGAATATTTCGTGACCTTTACGGATGTGGCATCGCGTTATGGTTGTGTTTCTTTTGAAGAACACAAATCGGAAACTTTTGGAGTTTCGACACGAAATAGACGAACAGATCGGATAAAGTATTAAAACATGACGGTTTGACCATGATGAAAATACTTAAGCAATAAGTTTCTCAAATACTTGAAAGAGTATAGTATTCTTTCAATAAGGACTCATTCTGGAACACGTCAATTTGACGGTGTGTCCGAACGGAGAAACCAAATTTTATTGGACATGATAAGGTTAATCATGAGTCGCTCTGAGCTACCATTTTCCTTCAAAGGATAAGCATTTAACATCGCAATACTTATTTTGAATAAGGTTCCATGAAAATCTGTTTGACAGATTTCATATTAGATATGAACAGGAAAGAAACTAGGTTTTCTCACTCCTGAAGATTTGGGATGCTGGGCATATGTTTGGATGATACCAAATTAGAACCCAAATTGGATAAGTGCCATTGTAGGTTATCCTAGGGAAACCAAAGTATTTACTTATACAACTCACTTGAGAACAATGTAATTGTTGCTCACCATGCGGTTTTCCTAAGAGGAATATCGATATGCAGTGGTAAGTGGGAGGATAGTAAAACTCGATGAAAATCGGAGTAATACTATTCAAAGCACCAAGTCCTTAATGGAACACAGACAGTTCATCAAGGATGAAACTGTACAAGTAATCTTCTAATACACAAGAACCGCGTAGATCGGAGAGAGTCAGAAAACAACCTGGGTATGGGTTTCTGATCTCACCTCAGAAAGATGTCAATCTTTTTGAGGAATACGAAGATGAAATGATACAAGGTATCGACTCCCTATTATGGCAAAGTGTCATGAGTTAAAATGGATTCCATGTATATCAACTATGTTTGGATACTAGTTGTTGTACCGCAAGGCATTGTGCCTATTGGTACTATATAGGTCTTCAAGGAAGACATACGTGGATGGCAGCATACCAACTTACTAAGCTGGGCTTGTAGTGGAAAGGTATCGTTATCAACATTGTGTTGATTACAACGAGATCTTTTACCTGTTGACACGTTAAATCCATTTGGATAATGCCTACTGATGCTGCATGTTTCAATTATGAAATATGGCAGCTGAACGGGAAAATCGCTTTCCTGAAAAGGAAACCTTTTTGGAGGATTTGTACATACTGACGGTTTTGTCGTACCAAAACTAGCAAACAAGGTTTGCAGGTTATTCGATCCATGTATGGATTGAAGTAAGCATTGGGTTCTTGGAACTATCTTTTTGATGTAATCATAATGATGTATGATTTGATTCAAAACGAATATGATTCTTGTGTATATAAAGAGGTTAGTGGGAGCGCACTGACAATGATGTCCTAATTAATGATGATATGTCATTTCTTGGAAATGATATTCCCATATTACGATCGGTAAAAGCTTGGCTTTCATTAAAATTCTCCGTAGAATTCTTGGGAGTAACAACCTTTATTCTAGGAATAAAGATCTACTGAGTTAGATCTAGAGGTTATTGAAACTCTGCGAGAACTCGTACATTGAAAAATGTACGCAACCTGGTGTCTCATATGCTTTGAGCATATGGATTCACAAACAGGTCAATCCAAGTGATAGTCACTGGATTGATATTAAGAACATCCGTTAGTATCTTAGAGAACTAAGGATGATGTCTTAGTCTATGGAGAAGGATAACTTGAAGTGACTGGGATCACAGCGGCAAGTTTCCTAACCGATAAAAACGACTTTAAGTCGCTAAACGGTACTATACAGTTTGAATAACTGTACAGTAAGATGGAAATCTTCCAAGCAAGATGTTGTTACCGAATAAACAACAAATGCGGGTTATTGCTGCTGCTGAGGCAGCAATAGAATCCATTTGGGTCGACGATAAATCTAATTAGATTAGATATAAATCTGTTAGCAGCTGAGCTAGGCGTCAGCATAAGCTAAAGAATTAATGGTCTCATCAACGATCCAGATATAACTTCGACTATTCATCTGATTCGTTCAGATCATACATCGTGGCGATGTGATGATCGAATAAATATATCAGACGATAATCATACAAATCCGCTGACGAAAGCCTTTCCTCAGCAGTTTGAGCGAACCGTACATAGTTCGGGTGTAAGACACTCGAGTGACTGGCTATAGGCCAAGTGGGAGATTGTTGGACAATCATGACCCATAGCGTCACTATTTGTACAGATCATGGTGTTGTTGTACAAATTAACTATGTGACAAGGAGATTGCACTCTTGTCATTTATGATTAGATCACCTAGATGTATAAATGATAGGAGGTCCTTATGATTAGTTCCCGGATTGACATGATATGAGACAGTATCAGTCCACAAAGGATTAATCATTAAATATCCCTAGTCGTAGTATTATCGAGACTGGACATCGATAATGCGGAATATACTAGTATTACACTTGTGCGTGTTATGTGAGATTATAACGGCATAGTTCTCATATATTTGGGTATAGGATACTCATGCAAGTGTAATAGGAGGTTGTGTTTTACCGATGGTACGGAAAACAGCTTCGCTCTGGATAGACCCCTCGGAATTCCATTGGTAGTATGACTATGTGTCTATGGAAGTCCGAAATCAGGGTAGGTGTATGTGGTCTTAACCTGAGACTTGCACCGCTAATACTTGCGACAATCGGTATGCTTTAGTTTTGGTCGTCCAGGGCTTTAACAGGTTCTGTGTACGCCTCTGCTGGGTATATCGAGAATCGTAGTGTATTGGGTGTGATGTCAAGACGGAAGTATCACTCCAGTCATAGTGGAGATGATGTCACGTAGGATACGGTACTAGTGCTCTTAAGTACTGCAGTCATCGGGATATTATGACTAGGTCATGTATGTCCGATTATAGAGACTAGTTACCAGACATCCGACATGTGCTTCGTATGGGGCAGACACATTCCAGCCCCAGGCCTAGCACGTGACAATTCGATACTGGATCGCAATACGCAATACTACGTATACTACGCCTGACATAGATTATATATTCCAGTAAGAATATTTCTGGAGAATTGGGTAGGCACGGTGCTTTGCTAGAAGCCAACCATGTCTTGTAAATCGGTAAGCACGTGGTACGAGGTACGCACGTATTCGGATAATCCAATGACCGTATTTACTGCCAACATATCCAGTGATCTCTTGGGTTGCTTCCCGAAGATTCACCGATGACAGTTGATTTAATTAGAATTAATCTGGGATTAATTAAGAGAGATAATTAATCTGGGATTAATTAAGAGAGAGAAATTAATCTTGGGATTAATTGAGGTATTATTTAATCTGGGATTAAATGTGTTCGGAAGAGAGAGAACATGATTAATTCAGAATTAATCGATAAAATAAATTTAATAGTTAAATTTGATTTTTCTATTTAATTTAATGATATGGGCTAAAATTAATATATTGGATATATAATATATGAATGGATTTCATTACGGAATTATTGGATATATTAATATGAATTGGATTTCATTACGGAATTAAAGTCAGACTTTAATACGAACGAATGAATTAATTTAGAATTAATTCATAAACGACATTCGTAATATATTTGCGAGACATCGTTATTTAATTAAATTAGATTTAATTATTTAGCGACGAAAGTTCGTTTAATCAGATTAAACGGAACCGAGCCGCAGCAAATGTTCGTAGAGACATTTGAATTTTGAATTCAAATATGGGGCCCACTTCACATGTGGTAGTTGGGAGGGTAGTTGGCATTTATGCCAAGCCGCCCACCATCCAACTACCTTGGAATGGTTTTGGTGAAACCATTTACCCAACTACCTTGTTTAGGTAAAAGGGTAAATTGGTTTTCCTAAAACTCTTCTCTCTCTCTTCACTTGTGTATGCATTACCCAAAATACAACACTTGAACTAAAAACCCTAGCTTTCTCTCAAGCTTGGGCGTGAACCATGGCATCTCCCTCTCTTTGATTTTGTTGCAATTTCAAAGGAGCTAGCACTTCATGGAATCAACTAAGGTGATAGGGAAACAACTTCAAAAGCTTGGAATCAACAAAGGAAGGATCTTGGAGATCTTCAACTCAAAGCTTGGAATCAACAAATGAAGCATCTTTGATCTTCTTCTCAAAAGATCTAAAAGCTCAAATCCATTCAATGTAAGTAATTCCGCAACTTATTTTGAATTTATGAACATATTTTCATGCTTATTAGATCCTTGGCATGTTCTAGGAACACTAACACTACTATTACTGAAAATAAAAATGCATAAATTAAATTACAAAAAATAAACAAACAAGATGCAATCCTTAAATTCCTTACAAAAACCTAAGGAAAGCATGAGAATTGCAAATGAAGTGGCTTGGTATTTATAGGAAAATTTAAAGGCTTCCACCAATTTCTCCACCAATTGCTCCACCAAACACTCCAGTAAACACTCCACAAAATCCTCCACCAAACACTCCACCAAACATGCCACAAGACACTCCAAAAAACACTCCACCAAACATGCAAGCATGTTTTGTGGAAGTTTGACAATTGTAAATTGTCATTTTCCATTTTTTTTATTTTGATAATGACTTTAGTAATTACACAAAATACACTGGATTATTCATTAATTTCGGTCTTGAAAACTTCAGAATTCGAAAATATTTAAAACTTCAAAGTTGTAGATTTTTTAGTCTTATTTAATCTACAACTTGAATTAGCTCAATCGGATATCGGATGAAAAGGTTATGGCCAAAATACCAAACTTGCGCAAAATTGGAATTTAGGACTGCATTTCGTGACGCGTACAATAAATTTTCGTTTTTGCCTCTTTTGCTCCGAATTTCATCGTTTTAGCCCCGAGTTGATTATATTGAGTCACAATTTTATTTTATCTGTAAAATAAACTAAAACACATCAAAACGTTCATCAAACCCGATAAACTAAACAAAATATTAGGTAAAATGGGCTGTAAAATGTGATATATTTTCCGCTCATCCGTGGTAAACACACAAGTAACGCAAGCGCACGTATCGCTCAAGTAGTATAAAAAAATCTATCCCACGAGGAATTAATTTCTATTGTTGTTATTATTTATTAATGCTAAATGTTATTAATTATTGGTGATCAGGCAACAAGAATCATTAAGTTTGAGATTCAATAAACAAACCAAAACATTACTCATAATATAATTAAATCTATTATTAAGCTTAAGAATATTGTATTTTATCACTTCCCTAGAATAAAAATAAAATGATGGGGTTAGGGGATCCACCATTACTATTTCTAATTTAGAAATCTCCCTTATTATAATATATAAATTTGCATGATATTACCAACCGACCATATAGGCGGTATCCTGATTTAGTCATGTTATAATTAATTTCAACCGACCATAAAGACGGTATTCAATTTAGTCAAGTTAAAATCAATTTAATTAAGTCCAACTGACCATAAAGGCGATATCCGATTAAGTCAGGTTTTAATATAATTTATATATTATAATTTAAGGGAGATTAATCTAAATTATAATGATAAAAGCTTCACATTCCCCCAGTGGAAAATTAACTACAAAACATAAAAGAAATATAAAGTAAATAAACTACTATTGCTACTAGAAATAAGAATTTAAAATTTAAATTACAAAAACTTAAACAAACAAGATACAATCATTATATCCTTATTAGAACCTTAAGGAAAGTATGAATTTGGAAAATGAAACCAGCTTCAATTTATAGGAAAAATTCGTCCATGCGCGTCGCGACGCGTGAAGGTTTTTGTGTCGCGACGCGCCGTTGATTCTTGACCCGTGTACATGATTTGATGAGATGATGACACATGGCTGTCGACATAAATTGTTGGCTCGGCGTCGTGATGCGTGAAGGCCTGCGCGTCGCGACGCTGACCTCATGCTGACGTAAGCAATGACGTGTGTCGGCAGAGTGAATTATTGTGCTGCGTCATAATGACGTCATGATGACGCAGGTGCTGACGTGGCGCTAATGTGGTGATGATGAGTGTCGGCAGCGTAGTAACCGCGGTGCGTCGCGACACAGAAGATGTGCGCGTCGCGACGCATGAAATGATAATTTTGCCCATTTTTCGCTGTTTTGGCACTGATTTGATTCTATTGAGTCCCAAAATTTTATTTATCTGCAAAATAACACAAAACACATCAAAATATTCATAAAACCCGACAAACTAAATAAAATATTAGGTCAAAGGGACTGTAAATAGTGATATATTTTCCGCTCATCAATAGTATTTAAGAGTCCATATTTAAAGGAAGAGGTACTTTGGTTTTTAAGGGACGAAGTTAGGGAGAAAACTGGCCTCATTTGGAGGCCAAAAACATTCTCCAAATATAAGAGAGGGCCAAGAGTATCTACAATCAAGATTAAAGGAGGAGGAAAATGAAGATTGGAGCTTAGAGTTTGCAACCTCTTAACCTAGTTTTCTCTATCCTTACTCTTTATTTCTTCGTGCTTATATTATAAATGATGTTTCTTCTAAAGCTTTATTTTCATGCAATAAACTGTTGTCTTATGATTTTAGTGGAATCCAATTTATAGCTTTTATCAATTTAATTTCTTTTTGATTGATATTATGACCCTCTATTTGTGATTATTTGATTTTACTCGTTCTTTATGTTTCTCATTGATCAGCCATCATTAGGGTTGATTGGATAACCCTAATGAGATCTGAAAATGGAATTATGTATTTTTGACAGGAAAGGAAATTAGATGATGAATTTATGTGTTTAGAGCTGAGTAATTCAACACATGGTGTAGTGCATTAGTTGGATTTGCAATGAGGATTGGAATATACTTACATGATATGTGGAATCCTAATTAGAATTCGAGTTTAATGAATTCATCGCCACTTAATTAATATAGGAATATAGTTCTACTTGATACTACGAATGTAAATTTGTGCTCTATGTTAATAATTGTGTGCAATTGATTAATCGGATAGAGATAATAGAGATTTAAGTGAAAATTGTAGGGAAATTGTGATCTTAGGACTTCTCTTCTTTTATTAATTTCTTCCGTTTAAGTTTTCTTTTTCAAATGCTATAATTTTTTTTAATTGATTTCATATTTTCATTTGTTTGTGAAATTATTTGTCTAAATAAGATAAGATTGAGATCATTTAGTAATTGATGAGAATAACAATTCCTCTAAGATTGATATATTAATATATTATTTATACGACACATATGTTTACGAAATTGAAATTAATTTTGCTTAAATTACAAGTACAAAGGGAAGAGTAGTGAAACTTGGGGACATTCTGATCAATTCTAACTCAAATACAAATAAGATTCAAAAGTCTAGCTAGTATTTAAGAAATTAATAATATGGGCTATATGATCATGATCATCTTTTCTATTCTTTCTTTTTTTTTTTAAAAAGTAAAAGAGTTGATAAATCTTAACCCTTTATATTTCCTAATCATCATCTCCCTTTAGGATTCATGATATTGTAGTAGTAGTGGATATTGTAACCGTGCTAATGGTTTTTGATTCCAAAACATGATCACCAACCCCAGAGAACACAATACCACTATCATCAGTTTCATATTGCTTCACAATTTTTTCCACCTCCTCGTCATCATCATCCTCAAGATCATGACCATTCTCATTCTCCTTTGCACTACTTTCCTGTAGCTGCAATGCAAACTCCAGTCCCCAGACCACATCACTCATTGAGGGCCGTCTGATTCCATCATCATCCAAGCAACTCGTTGCTACCTCAGCATACTTGTTCAAACACTCTGGCTTTATCATACCCTTCAAGAACGGATCAACATTCTCATAAATGGTTCCGTTTCTATAACAATTTCCCGCCCAAACAGCTAAACTCACTTGTTTCTTCTCTGCTGTTCTCCGAAGAATAGGTGGCCTCGCACACAATACTTCGAACAACACAACACCAAATGAGTAGACATCTGATTTTTCTGTCAGTTGCTGAAGTCGGTAGTACTCAGGATCTAAGTATCCGAAACTGCCTTTAACAACTGTACTTACATGAGTTTTAGACACAGAATTTGGTCCAAATTTGGACAATCCAAAATCAGAAACTTTGGCCACCCAATTGTCATCCAACAAGATATTAGTTGTCTTCACATCGCGGTGAATTATAACATTCTTAGCCCCAGTATGCAAATAATGCAGCCCGCGAGCTGCACCAATGCAAATTTCCAGCCTTTGATTCCATGGAAGAGGGGGATTGTCGCTGTTGTAGAGATGATCACGTAAAGTCCCACGAGCCATGAAATCGTATACAAGGATCATCTCCCTGTCGTCGTTACAGTAGCCAATGAGAGAGACTAAATGAAGATGTCTGAGCTGCGAGAGCATTCCTATCTCAGTTTGGAATTCCATTGCGCCCTGTTGTGACTCTGGATTTAGGCGTTTGATTGCAACTGGGGTAGTGCTTCCATTGATGAAGCCTTTGTAGACATTACCAAATCCTCCAACTCCAATTATTAAATCACTATCAAAATTATTTGTACCCGCTTTGATTTCAGAAAGTGAGAAATGGATACAAAGATCAGAAGGTAGAAATGATCCGCGTGACTTGTTTGACTTGGCAGTCGAAGAAAATAATTGTCCCCAAAATGAAGTCGTAGTATTGGAACTTGAGTCTTTGAATTTTCTTGCTCGCCGGGAAATTAACAGCGATAGAAGTAAGAGCAAAACAAAGCCCGATACAGCACCAGCTGCGACGCCAATTACAGTGGCATGATTGTTCTTCGGTTTTGTTGTTGGCGAAGGTGGAATCATCATCATCGCAGTTTCAAGATTAGGTCCGGCGAGGTTTCCATTGTTGTCCACTTTAAATATCTCAAGGCCGTTCAAGATAGAATCAGAATATTTAGTCCTCCATCTGGGAGCAGGGTGAAGTTTAATAGAAAGATTCTGTTTCATTTCATTTGGCTTCGATCCAATCATCACAGCATAGTCTCTGTAAATGGGAATCCCATTCCCACCACTCCAAGCTATCACATCCGCTGCTGCTTCAGCAGTTATATTAGCAATGAAGATCTCGAACACTCTGTCACCCTCTTTTGTTACCTCTTCCTGAAACTCGCAAAAATGAAGCCTCAGGAAGTATGTAAATCCGGAATCCACCTGAAACTCCCAGGTGAGATTATAATTATCGTTAGTTATCTTATCCAGCCCCATTGTCCTCGCGGTGTTGTATACGTCAGCTGGAGCAGAGTAATTATTTATCCGGCTGTTGTTAGTTTTTGGGGGAAGAGCACTTGGTCTTGCATCTGTAACGTAGGAGTCATCCGGAAACCAAGTTCGATACAAGCTGCCACTGTCTTCCAATGGCGAGATATGTTTACCGCCAATGTTTATCCGGTATAAAGACTCAAGAGCATTGCTGTTTGAGATACTGTATGAGTTCCCTTGGCCAACAAACCTGAATCCAGGATCATCTGCCGCGGTATAATAAAGATTTAGTGGCATGGATATTAACTCAATTCCATTGATGAAAGCATATGAATCTTTGTAATCTTTGCTCGGAGTGAACGTTATGTTCAATAACTTATGATCCTCTTCAATGTTAATACAAAATTCTTTAAAAAAATATGAATCAACAGCTGCGAGGAGTGAAGCGCTGAAGTTTCTAACAAGTGTAAAAGAACCTGCCGTAACAGAGAAGTAAGCTGCAGAGGTGTTGTTAAAGTCTTGTTTTAAAGATGGATAAAAATGGAGGCGGATGAATTTTTGACCGGCGGTGACATTGAATGTGTAGGTGAATTGTGAGTGAGAAAAGCGTGAGCTTGAATAAGGGAGTGCTTGATTTTCATTGAAGGTTTTTGATGGGTTTTGTTGAGGTTCAAAAGGGGAGTATTGAGAGTTAACATCTCCGACCCAAGTCCGGCCATATTCAGTCTTGTTGCCCGTCCAGCCACAAGCAATAAAGATGTTTTCTACTGCTGGGTAATAAGGAGACTGCAGGGAGGATTCAACGGTGACGGCGACCATGACAGAAAGTTGATGGAGGAAGAAGAAGAGGGATGAGATTTTCCTGTAATTCTCCATTGCTTTTAATTTGACAATAGGGAGCAGGTTTGCTTTCTTCAGTTAAATAAATGATGGGGGGCCATGGGCCACCAAGCCAGGAAATAAAAAATGTATTAGGATGCCCGATATGAGATTTTGGACGAAAATTTCATCAAAAAAAAAAAAAAAAATAATAAATTAAACACGGATTTGAAATGAAATTTAGACCCGGATAACAGTTCGGTTTCGGTTCCAAACGATTTCCAGTTCCACAAGAATGTAGAATCGGGAATCGGAACAGAATCAGACGGTTCCAGTTCCCTTTTATATTTTTTTAAATAAGTTTAAAAAATGAAAAATAATTTTAAAAAAATTGTTATAGGATATTATTACCGAATAAATATAATAAAAAATTATTTATTTGAATTAAAATAAAAACTTAAATTAAAAATAAAATAAATAGCTTGAACTTAAGAAAAAATTATTTATATTATATTGGACCCGAACAGTTTCAACAGTTCGGCTAAGGTGAGAACCCTAACCGAACCGTCCGGAATCGATTTCGATTTCAGAATTGAAACCAGGAGGAACCGGAATCAGACGGTTCCTTCTGGTTCGATTTCAGTTCTGAACCGGAACCATGACCGGGTCTACGTCCAAACATTTGGTTTAAGCATCATGATGATTTTTTATCTTGATTCAAAAATCTAATCAAATTTCGTCTTAAATCATAATTGGAATATGACCCTACTTGATCGAGACATAGCATCCATGAATACTATTGTCACAATCCCAAATTGAGGCCAATGACAACTGGGTAAATACACGGAACAAAACTGTTTCAAAAACCAGTCAAACGGTCAAAAGTCACATTAAATCGGTCAAAGAGTCAAAGCATAACTTAGTCAAAGGGATTAAAATGTAAAAACTCACAAACATGTCCCGGGGACTTTAGAAAAAAATAATAATCATATGCAAAATATCCATAATGTTCCCACAATTTAATAGTGAACACCTGTCATGAAATAAATAATCAAAATTCAAATAATGGTTCGACTATGCAATGCATCATCTAAATGACTACATAGTCTGATAATCTTAAATACAAGTCAATACCTCTAGGAATGCATAAGAACCGACGAAGCAAGGAAAATTACTTAACACGATTCAAACACTCTCGAGGAATCAAACCCGCTCCTCGCTCTTCGAAGCTCTAAAACTCATAACGCACCCTTAAGCTCCGAAGCTCCAAGATCTAATATGAAATTTAAGTTGAGGGGTGAGTGAAACTGTTGGGGTTGGTGCTCAGAGCGCCAATTCTCGGTTGTATTTCTGTTAAATACTTCTGTAAAACATTATTATTATGAATAATATATGCAGTTTCTATAATATAATCTATTCTTTTATATGGTAAAGACGTAATGACCCTAGAATGATTAGTCATGATACAGTTGCAAAAGCGTCGCAACGGACATTGAGATGTATCATGACGTTGTCATTCTCAGACAGTTCCTGGTCAAGGTTTACACTACTTGGTCAGTATAGTAAACCCGTTGAGACGGTACATGTCGTATACTGGAATATATGATTCCAATGGTTTCTCAATGAACCATAAGTCTTGGAGACTAGTATAGACGTGTAGGTGTTTATAGCGGATAAACACTGAACGACTCACCGAAGATTCTTAATGGATGGTACACCAGCGTCAATAAGAATCTTCTCGGGTTGAGTAGCACTTGTGATTCTTAGACTTGAGATGCCATTGTGGGCACATGAGACATCTTCTACACTTAGATGGCAGTCACGTCACCGATCTATTTAGATCAGACCTCCGCCTGTTCGTTGGGTGTAGATAGATCCTCAGGGTGTCCTATGTGTGTCAAGATAGGATCCGTCAGTTCTGTGTATCAGAGCATAGGTAGTCCATATGATTAGCAATCAGATAAAACCATGGGCCCGTGGTATAGTTTAGAAGCCAGTTCTAAACATTCTTTTAGAGATTGCTAATGGAATAGTCGACTGGATAATCCCCATAGAGATTTGACGTTTACATCTGTATCTCTGGGATTTATCCGGATACCTGTGACGGAGGAATTATACATCTGCCATGACCTCGACCTGTATGGTTCAGCGAGATTATCCGTGATCGTCATAATCTACGGGTGGATAGATTATGTACACGAAATTTGATTTCGTGACGGATATACCTGAACCTAGAGAGTCTCAATAATGAAACATACTCGTAGAGCACTAGAGCAAAATTAATAAATAATATTGATTATTTATAAAGTCGTTTAATGGTTAAACGCAAGATACATGCTAAGGACCCGATAGTCATTTACGTAATTATTGTGTATTTATATTTAATACTTGATTAATTTAAATACACATTAATTAATAGTCAAAATGAGTTGTTTGACTTTTATCCTAAATGAATATATGTTTTTTTAATATTTAATGTAAATATTATACATATATTTAATATATTTGTATTTGATTAATTAATTAATTATTTAATTGTTAAATGATTAAATTAATTAAAATATAAATATCTTACATTAGGATATTATGATTAAATGATATTAGTTGCTTTTGTTGACTTTAGTTAAATATCTAATAAAGTGTTTTTGAGATATTTAATAAAGTTAACCAAATTCACTTGAAATGTAATTGAAATTAATTTTCCTTGTTTTTGTCTAAGGTAATTTCGGCCATAGACCAAATGAACAAGTATAAATTGATTTTCATTTCATTTAACATTTAACCTAATACACATTTCACAAAAGAAAACACCATTGAAGAAACCTTGAAGAAGCTTGAGAAAGAAAAGAAAAACCAAGGAAAGCTTGATTTTAGTAAGTTTTCTCCAACTTACTATTAGTAAGGAAATTGTTCCTTAGGATCTAGGCTTCCATATAGATACCTTAGGTTATTTCTTTCTTTGTTCTTTGTGTTTTTGTTGATGGAAAGTTTGGTGAAGTTGTAAAGCATGTATGATGAAGAAATGATGTAACTATTGTAGTTATATGTATTCTTTTAAGGTTTATGAAACCATGTTGCTATTCTAGAGTTGTTGACCCACTCTTAAATGACCTAGATTTGATCTTGAGTTGTTTCATTGTGTTGAGACTTGAATTAGATGAAAGATTGATGATTGAAACATTTGATTTAATGTAAATGGCCTAATTTGCCCATTTGTGGAAATTGAAAAATTAGGGTTCATGACTAATTCCAAATTTGGGGCTTTTGAGATATGTTGTTATTTGTGGTGTGTATATGATGCATATAAAGTTTCATGTACATTGGATACATCTTGATGTTTTTTGATGCATGAAATCACAAAAGGCACAAATGCCCCCTCATTTGTAACTCTCGGCCAAGAATTTAATTTTTGGATTTTTGGTTGCTTTTGGTGTTTCGATGTTTTGAACATGCTAAGTTCATCTTAGAAATGATTTAGAATCATTCAAAATTGATTGGATCAATTTCGGACTAAAATGGACAAAATACCATATAAGGGTTTTGGTAATTTCACTTGAATATGATTCATTTGAAATTTTATTTCATAATTTGATTATTGGAATATTAAATAAACATGTTTATTTAATTAATCCGAGAAAAAGTTTTTGAAATCTGAAAATCGGATTTTCACCGCTTCCGCTGCGTTACCGGATTCACCCCCTAAATAACCCCTTCAGAAACCACGTGCTTAGTATGAATTAATGTACTCACCTTAATTGGTTTTATGAAAATGTTACATGGTTAGTGTTGGGAAAATCTACGGTCCCGAGGATCGAATTAAAGCGATGAAACATACATGTGAATACACGAAGAAGTTGCGGAATACTTACATCGATCGGTTGAGGCGATCTGGTGAAGAACAAAATTCTTTTCTCCCTCCTTGGAAGTCTCGGCAGTGAGCAGAATTTGGGCTCCTCAAATTCGGCAATGGTGATTCCTCCAAGCTCCAAGCTTTGTGTGAATTCCTTGCTCACGGGTGGGTTTCTCTATCACCTTCGCAAGACTCTAAAGTGTGCTAGCACTCTTGATTTTTGCCACAAAAATCACTAGGTTTGCTTCTCATTGCTCTCGGCAGTGGCCAAAAACCAGAAGAATAAAACAGCCCATTTGGGCGTGAGAGAGAGGAGAAGAATGAGAGAAGATGTGTTGTGTGATAAGTGTTGGTTGTTAGCAAAAAATGTGTATCTAATACACTTATTAATTTTAAAATCCATTTACCAAATATTTGGCTTTCCAAAAGTCAAATGGCAATTAAGCCACAACCACTTCCAACAACTACTATCAATCACATCAAAAGTGACAAGTTGTCACATCAATCGATTGACTAGTGATTTGACGCTTGATGTGACTCACGGGCCGCACTTGAATTCGAAATGCGAGTGCGCTCGCAAACACTCCCGGGCTCGGGTTCGCTAATTCCAAATTAACGAATTTTCCGTTGCGACGTAATTAAATAATTATGCCTAGCAAAATCACTATTCACATCGCTAACGAATTAATTCTAAATTAACTCGTTGGCCCGAATTAAAATCTAATTTCAATTCCCCGTCGAAATCCAATTTCGTTTAATATATCGAATATATTATTTTATCGATTAATTTCAAATTAATCACTTTCTCTCTTTTAAATAATATTTTATCCCAGATAAAATATCTCCGTAATTAATCCCAGATTAATTTTCTCTCTCATCATTCATTAATCCCAGATTAATAAAGTGCAAGTCATACGTCATCGGTGAATCTTCGGGAAGCGACCCATGAGATCCTCGGATATGTTGGCAGTAAATCCGGTCGTCGGACTATCCGAACACGTAAGTACCTAGAACTACGTTTGTACCGATTTACAAGACAAGGTTGGCTTCTAGCAAAGCGCCATGCCTACCCAATTCTCCAGAAATATCCTTACAGGAATTTGTAATCTATATCAGGCGTAGTATATGTAGTATTGCGTATAACGATTCAGTATCAGATGTCACATGCTAGGCCTGGGGCTGGAATTGTGTCTGCCCCGTACGAAGCACATATCGAATCTCTGGTAACTAGTCTCTATAATCGGATAAACATGACCTAGTCATAATATCCCGATAGCTGCAACATATAAGAGAACCAGTTCCGTATCCTACGTGACCATCATATCCACTATGACTGGAGTGATACTTCCGTCTTGACATCACACCCAACACACTACGATTCTCAATATACCCAGCAGAGGCGTACACAGAACCTGTTAAAGCCCTGGACGACCTAAAACCAAAGCATATTGATTGCCGCAAGTATTAGCGGTGCAAGTCTCAGGTTAAGACCAAATACACCTACCCTGATTTCGGACTTCCATACACACATAACCACACTACCAATGGAATTCCGAGGGGTCTATTCAGAGCGAAGCTGTTTCCCGTACCATCAGTAAAATAAAACCTCCTACTACACTTGCATGAGTATCATATACCCAAATATATGAGAACTATGTCGTTATGCCCTCACAACGCGCACAAGTGTAATACTAGTCTTTTCCGCATTATCGATGTCCAATCTCGATAATACTCTGACTATGGATATTTAATGATTAAACCTTCGTGGATTGATATTGTCTCATATCATCTCAATCCAGGAACTAATCATAAAGACCTCATATCATCTATATATCTTGGTGATCTAATCACAAATGATAAGAGAGCAATCTCCTTTGTCACATAGTTAATTTGTACAACATCACCATGATCTGTACAAATAGTGACGTTATGGGTCATAACTGTCCAACAGTTAGTAAGATATATAGATTTATATGCCCAATAAAACAATGTCAAGGATGCGAGTTAAGAAATAACTATAATTTATACATTTTATCAATATACATAAAATATAAATCCTCGACAACATTAATAATTTAAATAAAAATATGTGAGTGAAATGTCACACGGGACCTTGTAACCAGACTCCCAACACTAGAGCTGAAAACAAATAATGTGCCACATGGAGCCATATAACTGGTCACCTCAAATAGAAGCCGTGAATAATCAATGTGCCACAACGAGGTCACATAACAAACATAATTATATGTCATGCAGGGCTCCTCATGATCAAATACCACGACGAGGCAATAATAAACAAACCATGCATAGGTTTAGGACTCTCACTCATGGATGTATCATCACTGTCAAAATAGTGACACTCGGAGCCACGTAACAGTTCCCGCAATAGGAAAACTGAGGTCAATAAGATGGGGCCAAAACAGGACTCCACACAAGAAAATGCCGCAATGGGATAATATAGTACTCAAGATGTATGCCACAACTAGGCTCCACATTTATCAATTTTTAATATATCTAATTTCAATATTTTTACTTATCCAAGTCCAATCGAATTTACATTTATACTACCGTGTAGATATTTATAAAATAAAATAATAAACTCATAATGGTCGCATCGTGTCACCCAATGTGCCATTTCACATTTTCTAAGACATGATTAATATTAAAACACTTTTTATATTAATTTAATAGACATAAAATAATGATATATATATATATATATATATATCTATATAAATAATCTAAAACTGCAATAAAGATGAGTACTGAATCCTTATCTCAACCCATGCTCAAAATGCAAAACCGATCTCACAATGATGCTCACTTGTTCAGACTATTCCGTTGGTCTAACTGTTGGGGCGGATGTGGGATCCCTAGGGTCAGATCAGTGCCTCGCACAGTGAAAGTGAGTTTAACCCGTAGATATCAAGTACAAGTGTATTTTTAAATAATTTAATGGAATATTATATTCCATTACGAGTCGGAGTCTGGAAGCTCAAGAACGGACAAATAAAAAATTCAATACGAGTCACGCGCGCTACAACTAATCTGAACACCGTTTTTGACATATGTGATCCACTCTGGGTGATCGGCTTTGGCCAAAGTCTTAAGAATCGTGGCATACTCACATGGATACCTAAACCTTTTATGGTACATATACACTTGATTAAAGAGTGCATCGGTCCACACCCAACGAACATCTAGCGGTTAGATCATGAAAGGTCTTTGATATATATGGCATCAAAGTGTGGAGTATCACACACAAAATCAATCATATCATATAGTCAAAGGATCACATATGCTACTTGACTCGAGGAGATTCCTAATAACGATGATGTGTACTTTCAACTATTAAGAATCACATGTGAGTTATTTAGTATTCGCTCCAATGAATACCCACATGTCTATATAAGCTTCTTATTGGGTTTCTAGGTTAGTCCCAAGATCGATTTCAAGCAATGAAACATTTGCGAATACAACAAAGAAGCATGGCGGAATCATACTTACATTGATCGGCTTTTGCGATGCGAGGAACAACAAAAATCTTCAAGCTTTCCTTCCATGGTGCTCTCGGTTTTACTCCTCCATTTGGGTTCCATTTTCGGTCCTTCAAGCTCCAAGCTTGGTGTGCATTCCATGCCCACGGGTGAGTTTCCCTATCACATTCGGAAGACTCCTAATGTGTGCTAGCACCTCGGAAAAATTTGCCGCAAATTCTTCCCTTTGGCTTTGTTCTCGACTTTGGAGAACAATTTTGAGAGGATTTGGCCCTTGGCCGAGAGTTTGAGAGGGAGAGGAAGAAGTTGTGATGAGTTGTTGTGTTGTGTATCTAATACACTTAATTGATTTTCAAAATCAATTAATGATATACCAAATTTGTAAATCATCTCCCATCATTACCAACTTGGAGTGTTTAACACACTATCACCAACAACCAACTTCTATCACATTAAAGTGATAAAGTTGACTAGTGATGTGACTTGATGTGACTTATGGGCCCCACTCGATTCGAAATGCGAGTGCGCCCGCAAACACTCCCGGGCTCGGGTTCGCTAATTCTGAATTAACGATTTTTCGTTGCGACGTAATTAAATCAAATTCAATTAAATAATTTTGCCTAGCAAAATTACTATTCACGTCGCTAGCGAATTAATTCTAAATTAACTCGTTCGCCCGAATTAAAATCTAATTTTAATTCCGCGTCGAAATCCAATTTCGTATAATATATCGAATATATAATTTTACCGATTAATTCCAAATTAATCGTTCTCTCTCTTTAAATAATATTTTATCCCAGATAAAATATCTCCGCAATTAATCCCAGATTAATTTTCTCTCTCTTATAATTAATCCCAGATTAATAAAGTGCGATTCATACGTCATCGGTGAATCTTTGAGAAGCGACCCATGAGATCCCCGGATATGTTGGCAGTAAATCTGGTCGTCGGACTATCCGAACACCTACGTACCTAGTACTACGTTTTTACCGATTTACAAGACATTGTTGGCTTCTAGCAAAGCACCGTGCCTACCCAATTCTCCAGAAATATTCTTATAGGAATATGTGATCTATATCAAGCGTAGTATACGTAGTATTGCGTATTTCGATCTAGCATCGGATGTCACGTGCAAGGCCTGGGGCTGGAATTGTGTCTGCCCCGTACGAAGCACGTATCGGATCTCTGGTAACTAGTCTCTATAATCAGATAAACATGACCTAGTCATAATATCCTGATAGCTGCAGCATATAAGAGCACCAGTTCCGTATCCTACGTGATCATCATCTCCACTATGACTGGAGTGATACTTCCATCTCGACATCACACCCAACACACTACGATTCTCAATATACCCAAAAGAGGCGAACACAGAACCTGTTAAAGCCCTGGATGACCAAAACCAAAGTATATTGATTGTCGCAAGTATTAGCGGTGCAAGTCTCAGGTTAAGACCAAATACACCTACCATGATTCGGACTTCCATAGACACACAGTCACACTACCAATGGAATTCTGAGGGGTCTATCCAGAGCGAAGCTGTTTCCGTACCATCAGTAAACACAACCTCCTATTACACTTGCATGAGTATCCTATACCCAAATATATGAGAACTATGTCGTTATGCTCCCACAACGCGCACAAGTGTAATACTTGTCTTTTACGCATTATCGATGTCCAATCTCGATAATACTCTGACTAAGGATATTTAATGATTAAACCTTTATGGATTGATACTGTCTCATATCATCTCAATCCGGAACTAATCATATGGACCTTCTATCATTTATACATCATGGTAATCTAATTACAAATGATAAAAGGGCAATTTCCTTTGTCACATAGTTAATTTGTACAACAACACCATGATCTGTACAAATAGTGATGCTATGGGTCATAATTGTCCAACACTTCTCTTACTCATGGTATATTAGGTTAGACCATTAGAATTTCAATTCTAATATACAACATATGCTAGTCTTTTAGATTATAGAAATTCTACCGTATTCTAAAACCAACGATTAGGAATATTCACTTTAAGAATAATTTATAATAGTAATATTAACCCAATGTCAGACCACCTAGTGTCTAGTATTACTATATGACTATTCTAAAGTTGATGTTATTCTCAGTACACACACACACACACACACACACACACATATATATATATAACAAACTTATATGCATTATGACATAATAATTACCATTAACAGGGTTGAAATGAAAATATAGTTATTTTATTAATAAATAATAAAATATAATGTATAATACATTATTTGGATTGGCGCTTCAAGCACCAACTTTAACACTAACAGTTATAAAATCCTCTTCAGGCTCACCCGACATGCTCTACAAGGCACATGTTGTTGGGGGAGTTGTGGAACCCCTAGGGTTGGATCGGTACCCCAGACAGTAAAATATGGGTCTAACTCATGGATATTAATGATATGTGTATTTTAAATTATTTTGTATATAAAACTAAATTCCGATACGAGTCTGTAGGAAAAAATGAGGACCCAATCGGAGTCCGGAAGCTCCGGAATGGAGAAAAATAAGTTTTAGTATAAAGCAGGTCTGGGCGTCGCGACGCAAGTCTTGGGTGTCACAACGCCATCCAAAATATCGAGAGCATACTGAACGTGAACGGTGATGCATCGCGATGCGAGAGTCTAGGTATCGCGACCCGCCGCTTTGTGTCGCGACGCAGATCAGGCAGTGAGTGATTTTTCATTTCAAAATATTACTAAACACTTCCAATTTTCTCCCAATACTTCAAATATACTTAATATCTAATTTTAACTTCATAACCACCGTCAACAGATGTTTTACAACTAGCATACATGTATTCTAAATATTTATATGCATTTGTTCGAATCTAATCACGAACCATTTTAGAATCCCAATTAGAAATATCTCATGAACAATTCTAGTTCACCTAAAGTGGTCAAGTAAATCTAGAATGGTAGCTATAGCTCTAAGCTTTAATCTAGAGTTCCAAACTCTTATTAATTGTTCCATGTCCAACATGAACATCTTTGACCTAATATATAAGCATGTTGTGTTTGTACTTCTAAAGTATCCTAACACAATTGATTAGCCTTATTTCAACATTAAGCTATGTGATCATGCATCCAATATATAAATGAACATAGCTTAGGAGAAGGTCAAACATTACCTAATAAGCATGATGCAAGATCCAATATACTTCTCTTTTGTTGAAATTGTTAGAGAATCTTCAAGGTGTGCAAGCTTGACTTCAAGGTGTGCAAGCTTGACTTCAAGATCCAACCTTGATTTCCAATGCTAGCAAGCTTCACTTCAAGATCTAATCTTGATTTCTCCTAAATAAAATGTTTTAGAGACCTCACAAGCTTCTCTAAACACTTCTCTAACTTAGGCTAATCTTTCAAGAATTACTTGTGTATAGCTTATACTTGTTCTTGTACTTGTAATTAAAATCTTCCTTAAGCTTGCTATTTATAGCAAAACTTAGACAATTTTTAAATAATAAAAGTTGTAATTGTTAGGGTTGGTGCTCGGAGTGCCAATCTGGATTGTATTTATGTCCGATTCATAAATACGAGCAATGCCATTTTCCATAATATTACTAATTTTAGTGGTAGCACCCTTGTCTTTTATACACTTATTCGATCTAATTACGATTAGATATCTGAATCTGATTAGATCGAAACTGAATCTGGTTCAGTAATACATGTATATTAGACAAAGACCATAGGATTTACAGTATAGTGCGCAGTTACAACATAGTTTGTAATTAACATGGGAAGCGCACTATTAGTTGTATATCCTTAATAAAGTTCCTGGTCAAGATTTACTAACTGTGGACAACAGGACCTGGGCGACGCCGTTCCTAGGCTCGCGGCCTAGTTGGAAGGATTACATAACATGGAGTCGCCACCCGGTGTGAACCGGGAAAAAGATTTAAGGCCGCAATCACCCCTCGCAAGGGAAGACCTCAAACCGTTGGGTTCGGAATGGTCTCTTACTTATGTCACTTGTAATGAAAGGATTCATGTAATAATTTAATTAAGCTTAAGTAACACTTATTTCCAAGAGTATCATGCTTCTAAATTCTCATATGCAAAATAAAACTTATGTGCACATTTTCACATATATCTCATATTTAAAATTGCATGCTTAACATATATCAAGATAGCAACGAACTTACAACTTTATTTACATATCACATTCAGGAAAACACAAGCACACATATTGACCATACAAGCACACATATGGGCACTTTTCCAAGCGGTACGGGAATTGTAGCCCGAGTACAGACAGCACTACCGTCCATTCGGAATCGGCTACGGAGTTTTACGTCTGGGTTTCCATCCGATATACCGCAAGAAATAATACTCAAATGTTATCATGACATAAGCATACGAATTGTAATACATTAACACATTTGCATAAGAAATATCAACCAAGAGGCAATTATGCATGAATATGATAAGACAGACTCAGTTCAGTGTGTGCGCGTTCGTGTAGCGTTAGTAAACGTGTTCGAACGAAGAGATGAAACAGAATGCTCACGTTCGACTAGCGTTCGTAAACGCGTTCGAACGGAAATGAAACAGAATGCTCACGTTCGTATGGCGTTTGATAGCGCTTTCGAACGGAAATGAAACAGAATGCTCACGTTCGATGGCGTTTGTAAACGCGTTCGAACGGAAATGAGACCTGATGCATGATAAGGAAAAAATGCATGCGCGTTCGAGTTGCGTTCGTAAACGCATTCGAACGGGAACAGACCTGATGCATGAAATGGGCAAAAATGCATAAACATCGAAATAAATGGGCGCGGCGAAGTACTGCCGTAAAGGTGGCCTTTTGGGGGCTCTTGATCTCTCAAAGAGAGGACCTTTAGACCAACATACTAAGCCCATGCGCGTCACATCACATCATGCATACAAACACAAAGACAATCATACTATCCTAAGTATGTCCGATTGAACGTGTCTTGCATCCAACCGAACACACATCAACCGGCGCGGCAAAGCATCGTGGTAAAGGGCTTTAGCCCCTCCCCATAGGGGATCTCACATCGCACTTACTAAGCCCATGCGCTTGGTTGAATCATGCATACAAAAATAAAGACAATCATATCAAACTAGGTATGCTCGATTGAACGTATCTCGCATCCAATCGAACACACATCAACCGGCGCGGCGAAGTAGTGTCACAAAGGTGGCCTTTTCGGCTCTTTGTCTCCCAAATGGAGGACCTTTGGACTAACTCACTAAGCCCATGCGCTTGATTGAATCATGCATAAATAAACAACCTATTGAATTCAAGTAAAGAAAACTAAATAAACAAGAGCAACACAAAACAAAAGAAAGATGATGCCGTTTACCCAAGCGGTACGTGGAGTTGTGGCCCGAGTACAGATCATATTACCGTCCATTCGGAATCGGCTATGAAATTTATGTCCGGGTTTCCATCCGATATACCGCGAGAGTTGACACATCTCTCATTCATCCAATACCCACAACATATTACATCTCATAATTCATGCATATTTATCTACTCAAAGACCACAACATGCATCCATAACCGACTCTCATGCGAATAGAATTCAATAATAATAAAAAAAACGAATATAAACAAATGAAAAGGTACCCTCAGGTCTAACCTTTTTATCACCTCTCGGATGTACGATACACGATCGTCGGAAGGGTGGATGCTCCGCAACTCTCCCGGTTCACTGGTTCACTGTTCTCGTTCGTTGTCTTACTGTTTTGAGTCGTTGTTCTCCGTCTTTTGCTATTGTTTCCTTGTGGTTTCGCTGCCGTTTCCTCTTTATAGCTTACTGTTTTTGGGTGTCTTCTTCCTGTAATTTTTTATGTGTGTTGTGTATGAGTTAGGGACTAGCTAGTAGCTAAGGTTGAGAAGGTTGGTGAATGGTTCTTTTTATAGGCAAGGGTTGGGCTTGACAAGGAACGGGATTTGATTGGTTTGGTTAAGGGAAGTCAATGATTGAGGGGGGACAAATCTTGGCTAGATAGGGAAGGTTGAATATTTGATTGGCTTGGATTAGGAATACAATATTTTAAGTTTGGAATAATCTTATTAGATTGGGAATATAATTGGTTGATTGATTTTAATTAGGCATGATTATATTTTGATTTAGTGTGTGATTTGTTTAATTTAGGCATGATTTTAGTTTAAGTTGGTAATTGTTTATTTTATGTTTGGTATATGTTTTATTTAATTATTTAATTAATTTAATTATTATCTTATTTAGTTAATGTTTTAATTAATATTTATTTATTTAAATTGGGATGTGTTTATGGGCTTTGGAGGGCTAATTGGGCTGGATGAGAGGCTAGCAGCAAAACCAGATTTACCGACACCGTTCGAACACTTCCTCGAACGCGACACGAACGCCCGCAATCGTTTGACGTTTGAACGTAAACACGAACGTAGCACGAACGAAAACAGTTAACCTTGTTTATTCTGAATTTCCCCTTCCGATGTCCGTTTCCCGTGACCTCAGTGACTTAAAAGGTAGTTGTCTCCAAATAAGACTCCTCATCGGGTTCTATGTGTAAAAATGCAGTGCCTACAGTCGCCCCCACTTTGATGGGACTTGTGTAATGTGCAACAGTGACAATCCTATCAAAGTTATGCAATGCATTTCTACTTACCTGGCTCGCCAGCTGCCAGTTGACTTACCATGTGTTGAGTTGATTTGGGTGGTGAGGTGCTGCGACCCCTGGTTCATTCCCGAACCGTGTCCATTCCCGAACTGTTACTGTAAGTTGGTCCATTCCCGAACCGTGCTTCCATTCTTGGAGTGCCATTCCCGGCTTGTTCATTCTTGAACTCTGCTCCATTCTTGGATTGCCATTCCCGGCTTGTTCATTCTCGAACTGTGTTGAGATGAGGCTTTATTCCTCCCGAGCTTTATTCCCGAGCTGTTGAGATGAGGCTTTATTCCTCCCGAGCTTTATTCCCGAACTGTTGAGATGAGGTTTTATTCCTCCCGAGCTTTGTTCCCGAACTGTACTGACATGAGGCTTTCTTCCCCTTGAGCTTTGTTCTCAAACTTATACTGATATGAGGCTTTCTTCCTTTTGAGCTTTGTTCTCAAACTATACTGACATGAGGCTTTCTTCCTCTTGAGCTTTGTTCTCAAACTATACTGATATGAGGCTTTCTTCCCCTGTGCTTTGTTCCCGAACTGTGTGCAATGTGGGCTTTATTCCCGAGTTTGTAGGCTTTCTTCCTGAACTGAACTGAATGTAGGCTTTCTTCCTGAACTGTGTTGAGTGTGGGCTTTATTCCCGAACTGTGCTGACATGAGGCTTTCTTCCCCTTGAGCTTTACTCTCAAACTTATACTGATATGAGGCTTTCTTCCTCTGGGCTTTGTTCCCTGACTATGTTAACTGTGGGCTTTGTCCCCGAAACTGTACTGAATGTGGGCTTTTTCCCGAACTGTTGCGATGATGGTCCATTTCGAACCGTGCTCCATTTTCGGAGTGCCATTTTCGGCAAGTGATGAGATGATGGTCCATTTCCGAACAATGCCTGATATGAGAGTGGTCCATTTCTGAACCATTGCTGATAAGATAGTGGTCCATTTCCGAACCGGTACTGATATGAGAGTGGTCCATTTCCGAACCGTTGCTGATAAGAGAGTGGTCCATTTCCGAACCGTGCTTCCATTCTTGGAGTGCCATTCCCGGCTTGTTCATTCTTGAACTCTGCTCCATTCTTGGATTGCCATTCCCGGCTTGTTCATTCTCGAACTGTCCATTCCCGAACCATATCTCCATTCTCGGAGTGTCATTTCCGACTTGTTCATTCTTGAACTGCCCATTCCTGGACTATATCTCCATTCTCGGAGTGTCATTTCCGACTTGTTCATTCTTGAACTGCCCATTCCCGGACCATATCTCCATTCTCGGAGTGCCATTCTCGGCAGAACTGATCCGATGTAATATGGGCCTCGCCCCCAGAATGTCATACCCGACAATGCTGATACTGATGTAATGTGGGCCTCGACCCTGGGACTCATCCCCAAAACTGATGTTGAAGTGGGCCTCGGCCCCAACTGCTACTGACATGGGCCTCGCCCCCAGATTGATGCTGATGTGGGCCTCGACCCTCGGGATTCATCCCAAACTGTGTTTGATGTGGGCCTCGACCCTGAGACTCATCCCCAAAACTGATTGCTGAAGTGGGCCTCGGCCCCAACTGCTACTGACATGGGCCTCGCCCCCAGATTGATGCTGATGTGGGCCTCGACCCTCGGGATTCATTCCAAAATTCTGCTGATGCGGGCCTCGGCCGCAGAATGATGTGGGCTTCGCCCTAAACTGATATTGATATGGGCCTCGCCCCAAGACTGATACTGCTGATATGGGCCTCGCCCCCAGACTGATACTGCTGATATGGGCCTCGCCCCCAGACTAATACTGATGTGGGCCTCTGCCCTGGGACTTATCCCCAAAACTGATGCTGAAGTGGGTCTCGGCCCAAACTGCTACTGACATGGGCCTCGCCCCCAGACTGATACTGAATGTGGGCCTCGCCCCCAGACTGATACTGATATGGGCCTCGCCCCCAGACTGATACTGATATGGGCCTCGCCCCACGGCTGATGCTGATATGGGCCTCGCCCCCCAGATTGATACTGATATGGGCCTCGCCCCAAAACTGATGCTGAAGTGGGCCTCGGCCCCAACTGCTACTGACATGGGCCTCACCCCCAGACTGATACTGAATGTGGGCCTCGACCCTGGGATTCATTCCAAATTCAGACGACGTGGGCCTCGGCCCTATGATTCATTCCCTTGGGATTCATTCCCGAAACTCTGCTATTGTACTGTTACTGCTCTGGTTGGCTTGCATTTGACGCTTTCTCTTTTTCTCCTCTGAAACCTGTTATTACAAAACAGAACAAACACAAAAAGGATGCGAATATGTTACGTGTATGCATGCATGCATGATTGGGTTTCCTATCCCGTTGGGTTATGTCTTTTGCGGTACTCCTGGCGGCTGCTTGGTCTTTTGACAAGTCTGTCCTCTTCCCTAACCAACATGTATCTATGATGGCTTTCAGAATACAAGGGTTAACATGATGTATGTATGCATGAGGTGCATGAGATGTATATAACATACTAAATCAATTAAAATTTTCACACAAATCGGCCTGTTATCATTTTAGAATCTTTCGGGCTAACTGTCATAAGAGTGAACCCGTCCCAGTTTAAATGGCCCAACGAGTTCATGTCTTATGGCAAAGAGCCCAACTAAATCCAAATGATAATATTCCGAACACAATCATAAAATGGCCCACTGTTATTTAGAAGCCTTTTGGCCCAATCGTCATAAGATGTGTTCTTGTCCCAGTTTAAATGGCCCAACAAGCACATATCCCATGATAAATGGTCCAAATGGATCCAAACAACGATGTTCCCAAACACAAGCAAGATGATGCAAACATGACATAATAATTTTTACAAAGTGGCCCATCAACATTTCAGAAGCTTTTGGCCTAATAGTCATAAGGTGTGAACTTGCCCCAGTTTAAATGGCCCAGCAAGCCCGCATTTCTGACATAGTCCAACTGCATCCAAATGAGGATGGTCCACAAGCACATATTCAAGAAATAATTGTTACTTTAGCCAACCCGGTCTATAGGTGGGTTAGTAAGAGTATAGACAAAGGCTCTCACCGGCGAAGGATGGCCCCACAACTAGGTCTCCCCACTCAAGGGTTCGAGCAACCAAGTGAGCGCACCCTTTTTATACACTAAGGTACGTGCCAATGAGCTATGGTGTGTGACGGACTGTCAAATGAATTTCCCGTTGTAGATCCCCCAGAGGGAAGGTGGAGCGAGGCTCACTTAAATACCCAGCCTCTTAGGCTCTTATCGCTTGTTGTCAGGAATAAACAACGAGTCCTCCAAATTAGTCCATCACAATAGGTTACAAGTAGATGGCTATCTAGGTGCCTTCACAGCTTTTCCTTCTAGAAAGGTAGTGAATGAAGGAAGACACCAAACCATTACCTAGCCCAAAAATGCCTTTGATTAAACCTTACTTTATCCACTATAGACACGGTCAATTAAAAATAAATCCAATCATTACAAGACAATATTCGGGGCCGATTCTCTATCCCCAGTGGAGTCGCCAGACTGTGGACAACAGGACCTGGGCGATGCCGTTCCTAGGCTCGCGGCCTAGTTGGGAAGGATTACATAACATGGAGTCGCCACCCGGTGTGAACCGGGACAAAGATTAAGGCCGCACTCACCCCTCGCAAGGGAAGACCTCAAACCGTTGGGTTCGGAATGGTCCCTTACTTATGTCACTTGTAATGAAAGGATTCCTGTAATAATTTAATTAAGCTTAAGTAACACTTATTTCCAAGAGTATCATGCTTCTAAATTCTCATATGCAAAATAAAACTTATGTGCACATTTTCACATATATCTCATATTTAAAATTGCTTGCTTAACATATATCAAGATAGCAACGAACATACAACTTTATTTACATATCACATTCAGAAAACACAAGCACACATATTGACCATACAAGCAACACATATGGGCACTTTTCCAAGCGGTACGTGGAATTGTAGCCCGAGTACAGACCGCACTACCGTCATTCGGAATCGGCTACGGAGTTTACGTCTGGGTTTCCATCCGATATACCGCAAGAAATAATACTCAAATGTTATCATGACATAAGCATACGAATTGTAATACATTAAACATTTGCATAAGAAATATCAACCAAGAGGCAATTATGCATGAATATGACAAGACAGACTCAGTTCAGTGTGTGCACGTTCGTGTAGCGTTCGTAAACGCGTTCGAACGGAAATGAAACAGAATGCTCACGTTCGAGTAGCGTTCGTAAACGCGTTCGAACGGAAATGAAACAGAATGCTCGCGTTCGTATGGCGTTTGTTAACGCGTTCGAACGGAAATGAAATAGAATGCTCACGTTCGTATGGCGTTTGTTAACGCGTTCGAACGGAAATGAGACCTGATGCATGATAAGGCAAAAATGCATGCGCGTTCGAGTTGCGTTCGTAAACGCGTTCGAACGGGAACATACCTGATGCATGAAATGAGACTCAATAGACAACAAAATAAAGGGGCGCGGCGAAGTACTGCCGTAAAGGTGGCCTTTTGGGGCTCTTGATCTCTCAAAGAGAGGACCTTTAGACCATCATACTAAGCCCATGCGCGTCACATCACATCATACAAAAATAGAACCAATCATATCAACCAGTATGCCCGATTGAACGTATCATGCATCCAACCGAACACACATCAACCGCGCGGCGACGTAGTGTCACAAAGGTGGCCTTTTCGGCTCTTTGTCTCCCAAATGGAGGACCTTTGGACTAACTCACTAAGCCCATGCGCTTGATTGAATCATGCATAATAAACGAATATTGAATCAAGTAAAGAAAACTAAATAAACAAAAGAAACACAAAACAAAGAAAGATGGTGCCATTTACCCAAGCGGTACGTGGAGTTGTGGCCCGAGTACAGATCATATTACCGTCCATTCGGAATCGGCTATGAAATTTTGTCCGGGTTCCATCTGATATACCGCGAGAGTTGACACATCTCTCATTCATCCAATACCCACAACATATTAATCTCATAATTCATGCATATTTATCTACTCAAAGACCACAACATGCATCCATAAACGACTCTCATGCGAATAGAATTCAAATAATAAAAAAACGAATATAAACAAATGAAAAGGTACCCTCAGGTCTAACCTTTTTATCACCTCTCGGATGTACGGTACACGATCGTCGGAAGGGTGGATGCTCCGCAACTCTCCGGTTCACTGGTTCACTGTTCTCGTCGTTGTCTTACTGTTTTGAGTCGTCGTTCTCCGTCTTTTGCTATTGTTTCCTTGTGGTTTCGCTGCCGTTTCCTCTTTATCTTTTGCTTACTGTTTTTGGGTGTCTTCTTCCTGTAATTTTTTATGTGTGTTGTGTATGAGTTAGGGACTAGCTAGTAGCTAAGGTTGAGAAGGTTGGTGAAGGGTTCTTTTTATAGGCAAAGGGTTAGGTTTGACAAGGAAAGGGATTTGATTTGGTGTTGGATAAGGGAAGCAAGGATTTGATTTGGTTTGGTTAAGGGAAGTCAAAGATTGAGGGGGGACAAATCTTGGCTAGATAGGGAAGTTGAATATTGATTGGCTTGGATTAGGAATACAATATTTTAGATTTGGGAATAATCTTATTAGATGTGGAATATAATTGGTTGATTGATTTTAACTTGGTATGATTATATTTTGATTTAGTGTGTGATTTGTTTAATTTAGGCATGATTTTCGTTTAAGTTGGTAATTGTTTATTTTATGTTTGGTATATGTTTTATTTAATCATTTAATGATACTTTAATTATTATATTATTTAGTTAATGTTTTAATTAATATTTATTTATTTAAGTTGAGATGTGTTTTATGGCTTTGGGGGGGGCTAATTGGGCTGGATGAGAGGCTAGCAGCAAAACCAGAATTACAGACACCGTTCGAACGCTTCCTCGAATGCGACACGACGGCCCGCAATCCGTTTGACGTTCGAACGTAAACACGAACGCAGCACGAACGAAAACAGTGAACCTTGTTTATTCTGAATTTCCCCTTCCGACGTCCGTTTCTCGTGACCTCCGTGACTTAAAAGGTAGTTGTCTCCAATAAGTCTCCTCATCGGGTTTATGTGTAAAAATGCAGTGCCTACAGTCGCCCCCACTTTGATGGGACTTGTGTAATGTGCAACAGTGACAATCCTATCAAAGTTATGCAATGCATTTCTACTTACCTGGTTCGCAGCTACCACTTGACTTACCATGTGTTGAGTTGATTTGGGTGGTGAGGTGCTGCGACCCCTGGTTCATTCCCGAACCGTGTTGTGATGTGGTCCATTCCCGAACCGTTGCCGTGAGGTGGTCCATTCCCGAACCGTTACTGTAAGGTGGTCCATTCCCGAACCGTTACTGTAAGGTGGTCCATTCCCGAACCGTTACCGTGAGGTGGTCCATTCCCGAACCGTTACTGTAAGGTGGTCCATTCTCGAACCGTCACTGTGAGGTGTTCATTCCCGAACTGTTACTGTGAGGTGTTCATTCTTGAACTGTTACTGTAAGGTGGTCCATTCCCGAAACGTTACTGTAAAGTGTTCATTCCCGAACTGTCACTGTGAGGTGTTCATTCTCGAACTGTTACTGTAAGGTGGTCCATTCCCGAACCGTGCTTCTATTTCTTGGAGTGCCATTCCCGGCTTGTTCATTCTTGAACTGTCCATTCCCGGACCATATCTCCATTCCCGGAGTGCTATTTCCGACTTGTTCATTCTTGAACTCTGCTCCATTCTTGGATTGCCATTCTCGGCTTGTTCATTCTTGAACTGTCCATTCCCGGACTATATCTCCATTCTCGGAGTGCCATTCTCGACTTGTTCATTCTTGAACTCTGCTCCATTCTTGGATTGCCATTCTCGGCTTGTTCATTCTTGAACTGTCCATTCCCAGACTATATCTCCATTCTCGGAGTGCCATTCTCGACTTGTTCATTCTTGAACTCTGCTCCATTCTTGGATTGCCATTCTCGGCTTGTTCATTCTTGAACTGTCCATTCCCGGACTATATCTCCATTCTCGGAGTGCCATTCTCGGCAGAACTGATCTGATGTAATATGGGCCTCGCCCCCAGAATGCCATGCCCGGAAATGCTGATACTGATGTAATGTGGGCCTAGACCCTGGGACTCATTCCCAAACTGTGTTTGATGTGGTCTTCGACCCTGGGACTCATCCCCAAAACTGATGTTGAAGTGGGCCTCGGCCCCAACTGCTACTGACATGGGCCTCGCCCCTAGATTGATGCTGATGTGGGCCTCGACCCTCGGGATTCATCCCAAACTGTGTTTGATGTGGGCCTCGACCCTGGGACTCATCCCCAAAACTGATTGCTGAAGTGGGCCTCGGCCCCAACTGCTACTGACATGGGCCTCGCCCCCAGATTGATGCTGATGTGGGCCTCGACCCTCGGGATTCATCCCAAAATTCTGGTGATGCGGCCCTCGGCCCTGGGATTCATTCCAAAATTCTGCTGATGTGGGCCTCGACCCTGGGATTCATTCCCTGGATTCATTCAAAAATTCTGCTGATGCGGGCCTCGACCCTGGGATTCATTCCCAAACTGATAGTGATGTGGGCCTTGACCCTGGGACTTATCCCCAAAATTCTGCCGATGCGGGCCTCGGCCGCAGAATGATGTGGGCTTCGCCCTAAACTGATATTGATATGGGCCTCGCCCCAAGACTGATACTGCTGATATGGGCCTCGCCCCCAGACTGATACTGCTGATATGGGCCTCGCCCCCAATCTGATACTGATATGGGCCTCGCCCCAAGACTGATACTACTGATGTGGGCCTCGCCCCCAGACTGATACTACTGACATGGGCCTCGCCCCCAGACTGATACTGATATGGGCCTCGCCCCACGACTGATACTGATATGGGCCTCGCCCCAAGACTGATACTGCTGTGGGCCTCGGCCCTGGGATTCATTCCCTGGATTCATTCCAAATTCAGACGACGTGGGACTCGGCCCTATGATTCATTCCCTTGGGATTCATTCCCGAAACTCTGCTATTGTACTGTTACTGCTTCTGGTTGGCTTGCATTTGACGCTTTCTCTTTTTCTCCTCTGAAACCTGTTATTACAAAACAGAACAAACACAAAAAGGATGCGAATATGTTACGTGTATGCATGCATGCATGATTGGGTTTCCTATCCCGTTGGGTTATGTCTTTTGCCGGTACTCCTGGTGGCTGCTTGGTCTTTTGACAAGTCTGTCCTCTTCCCTAACCAACATGTATCTATGATGGCTTTCAGAATACAAGGGTTAACATGATGTATGTATGCATGAGGTGCATGAGATGTATATAACATACTAAATCAATTAAAATTTTCACACAAATCGGCCTGTTATCATTTTAGAATCTTTCGGGACAACTGTCATAAGAGTGAACCCGTCCCAGTTTAAATGGCCTAACGAGTTCATGTCTTATGGCAAAGAGCCCAACTAAATCTAAATGATAAAATTCCGAACACAATCATAAAATGGCCCATTGTTATTTAGAAGCCTTTTGGCCCAATAGTCATGAGATACGTTCTTGTCCCAGTTCAAACGGCCCAACAAGCCCATATCCCATGGCACATGGTCCAAACGGATCCAAACGACGATGTTCCCAAACACAAGCAAGATGATGCAAACATGACATAATAAATTTTACAAAGTGGCCCATCAACATTTCAGAAGCTTTTGGCCTAATAGTCATAAGGTGCGAACTTGCCCCAGTTTAAATGGCCCAGCAAGCCCGCATTTCTGACAATAGTCCAACTGCATCCAAATGAGGATGGTCCACAAGCACATACTCAAGAAAATAATTGCTACTTTAGCCAACCCGGTCTATAGGTGGGTTAGTAAGAGTATAGACAAAGGCTCTTACCGGCGAATGATGGCCCACAACTAGGTCTCCCCACTCAAGGGTTCGAGCAACCAAGCGAGCGCACCCCTTTTTATACACTAAGGTACGTGCCAATGAGCTATGGTGTGTGACGGACTGTCAAATGGATTTCCCGTTGTAGATTCCCCAGAGGGAAGGTGGAGCGAGGCTCACTTAAATACCCAAGCCTCTTAGGCTCTTATCGCTTGTTGTCAGGAATAAACAACGAGTCCTCCAAATTAGTCCATCACAATAGGCTACAAGTAGATGGCTATCTAGGTGCCTTCACAGCTTTTCCTTCTAGAAAGGTAGTGAATGAAGGAAGACACCAAACCATTACCTAGCCTAAAAATGCCTTTGATTAAACCCTCATTTTATCCATTATAGACACGGTCAATTAAAACATAAATCCAATCATTACAAGACAATATTTCGGGGCCAATTCTCTATCCCCAGTGGAGTCGCCAGACTGTGGACAACAGGACATGGGCGACGCCGTTCCTAGGCTCGCGGCCTAGTTGGGAAGGATTACATAACATGGAGTCGCCACCCGGTGTGAACCGGGACAAATATTTAAGGCCGCACTCACCCCTCGCAAGGGAAGACCTCAAACCGTTGGGTTCGGAATGGTCCCTTACTTATGTCACTTGTAATAAAAGGATTTATGTGATAATTTAACCAGGCTTAAATAACATTTATTTCCAAAGATATCATGCTTCTAAATTCATATGCATACATCAACAAGTTCATCACAACATGCAACATCACATGGCAATCTCATGAACATATTTCAATCCTATGATATGGAAAACTAAGAACAACATAATCATTCTTGAGTACTATCTCATGAACCTATTAACCAAATAACATGCTAACAGTCTAATCATGCTTTAATACAAATAATACAGTTGGCTATATAACATATATTAAATTGGGAATGGGCTTTAGCATCGTGGTCTCATTTCAAACTAGGTATGCTCGATTGAACGTATCTCGCATCCAACCGAACACACATCAACCGGCGCGGCGAAGTAGTGTCACAAAGGTGGCCTTTTCGGCTCTTTGTCTCCCAAATGGAGGACCTTTGGACTAACTCACTAAGCCCATGCGCTTGATTGAATCATGCATAAATAAACAACATATTGAATTCAAGTAAAGAAAACTAAATAAACAAGAGCAACACAAAACAAAAGAAAGATGATGTCGTTTACCCAAGCGGTACGTGGAGTTGTGTCCCGAGTACAGATCATATTACCGTCCATTCGGAATCGGCTATGAAATTTATGTCCGGGTTTCCATCCGATATACCGCGAGAGTTGACACATCTCTCATTCATCCAATACCCACAACATATTACATCTCATAATTCATGCATATTTATCTACTCAAAGACCACAACATGCATCCATAAACGACTCTCATGCGAATAGAATTCAATAATAATAAAAAAAACGAATATAAACAAATGAAAAGGTACCCTCAGGTCTAACCTTTTTATCACCTCTCGGATGTACGATACACGATCGTCGGAAGGGTGGATGCTCCGCAACTCTCCCGGTTCACTGGTTCACTGTTCTCGTTCGTTGTCTTACTGTTTTGAGTCGTTGTTCTCCGTCTTTTGCTATTGTTTCCTTATGGTTTCGCTGCCGTTTCCTCTTTATCTTTTGCTTACTGTTTTTGGGTGTCTTCTTCCTGTAATTTTTTATGTGTGTTGTGTATGAGTTAGGGACTAGCTAGTAGCTAAGGTTGAGAAGGTTGGTGAATGGTTCTTTTTATAGGCAAAGGGTTGGGCTTGACAAGGAAAGGGATTTGATTTGGTTTGGTTAAGGGAAGTCAAGGATTGAGGGGGGACAAATCTTGGCTAGATAGGGAAGGTTGAATATTTGATTGGCTTGGATTAGGAATACAATATTTTAAGTTTGGGAATAATCTTATTAGATTGGGAATATAATTGGTTGATTGATTTTAATTAGGCATGATTATATTTTGATTTAGTGTGTGATTTGTTTAATTTAGGCATGGTTTTAGTTTAAGTTGGTAATTGTTTATTTTATGTTTGATATATGTTTTATTTAATTATTTAATTAATTTAATTATTATCTTATTTAGTTAATGTTTTAATTAATATTTATTTATTTAAATTGGGATGTGTTTTATGGGCTTTGGGGGGCTAATTGGGCTGGATGAGAGGCTAGCAGCAAAACCAGATTTACCGACACCGTTCGAACGCTTCCTCGAACGTGACACGAACGCCCGTAATCCGTTTGACGTTCGAACGTAAACACGAACGTAGCACGAACGAAAATAGTGAACCTTGTTTTTCTGAATTTCCCCTTCCGATGTCCGTTTCCCGTGACCTCAGTGACTTAAAAGGTAGTTGTCTCCAAATAAGACTCCTCATCGGGTTCTATGTGTAAAAATGCAGTGCCTACACTAACACGGGTCGGTTAGTTAAATCCGCTGAGACCAGTACATGTCGTATATCGTGACTTGGTCCGATGGTTTATCCCAGTGAACCATGAGTCTCGGGAGACTCGTATAGATATGTAGGTATTTATTTGATAAGACACTGAACAACTCATTGAAGGTTTCCTAATAGATGGTACACCAACGTCAATAGGAACCTTCTCGAGTTGAGCGAGCATAGTGATCCTTCGACTTGAGATACCACAGTGGATATATGAGTTATCATCCACACTTTAATGATAATCACGTCAACGATCTATTCATGATCAGACCTCCGCCTGTTCGTTGGGTGTGGGATGATGCTTATGATATCCAGTGCGTATCAAGATAGGATCCGCCAGTCATGTGTACAGGGCATAGGCATCCAACACGTGTTTACGATCTAGTAAATCCATGGTTGTGGTATAACTTCGGAAACCAGTTCCGAGTGTTATTTAGAGATCGTAAATTGAAAGTCGATTGTATTATATCGAACAGATTCGACGTTGTTTTCTATATCCCAGGTACAAAACAGATAGCCTGTGACAGATGGATTATACGTATGCAATGACCTCGACTTGCATAGTTTAGCGAGATTATCTGTGGTCGTCATAATCCATGAGTGGGTGGATTTTGGACACGAAATTGGATTTCGTGATGGATAAACCTAAACTTAGAGAGTCCCACAATATGAAGTGTAGTCGTTGAGCACTTGGGCAACGCGATATGAATAATACGGATTATTCATAATACTTCAACGGAATAAATGAGTTAATTCGGATCGTTTAATCGGTTAAATGATAAACAAATGCATTAGGGAATTTTGTCCGATAATAATTATTGTGTATTTGTATTTGATACATAATACGATTAGATACACATTAATTATTCGTCATATAAGATTTTGACACATGCCATAAATATATGTATTTATTATTTAATGTAAATAAAAATACATATATGGTTGTTTTTTAATTATTTAATTGTTAAGTGATTAATAATTGGAAATTAAAATATATTATCTTTTTGTCATAATTAGTATGACAAATGGTGACATATTATTGGACCAAATGGCATGTATTAAATACACTTTATTTATGTCCAATTTTGATTGGATAATTATAAAGTGATATGCTTTAATTTGATTAATTTTTGAATGAAAAATTACCCCTCAAACCCTTGTAATAGTCGGTCATTTGATGATTAAAAAGGGGAATAGTTTTTTCTTCTTCTTCTTGCTTCCATGATGGCCGATTCTCTCTCTCAAAAAAGCCCTTAAATATTCATTTGATGATACAAAGGGAAAAGTGAAGGAAAATTCAAAGAAAGCTTAAGGATTCATGAGATTTAAAGGTAACTTCTTACATCCTAAAGTCTAGAGAGCATGTTTCTTTTTTCTTGAGTGGTTAGAAAAGTTCTAAGGTTCCTTTACTTGTCAAAATTTGGGGTTTTTTATGTTGGAGGATAAATTGGAAGCTATTGGTGCATGTGTGAAATATATTGGAGCTAATTAGTGTAATTATAGTCCAATTTGTCAAAATTATTGTTGGACAACATTGTTGCCATTCTAGAGTTGTTGATCCACTCTTAGATAGCCTAAAATTGTTCTAGAGTTGTTCATGTGTGGTGGGACTCATTTGGTGTTAGATTAATTTGATTAATCTTGGTAAAATTGGTTTAAAGCATGAAAAATTAGCATTTTATTTTTCTTGATCAGATTTGGAATTTTCGGCAATTTAGTTGTTGAAATTTGATGTGATCTGGAATTTTCTAGCATTTTATTACCAAGATTAATTTGCTTAATCTTGGTAAAATTGGTGCATGTTTTGGATGTAATTTGGGAGTTGGAACAATTTCTGGAAAGTGTTTCCGACTTGAAATTAGTGAAAACGGCCAAAAACGGCATTACCGGGTGGATTTTGAACCAATCGGGTGACGGTTGTCCAAACAGTGAATTAGTCACTGTTCGGGCATCCCATGAACTGCCCTGACACTATTGGAGCTGACCTGGGTAGTTTCCATAAGTGTCGGGTAATCAGTTCGGTCAAAAACGCGTTTTGCGTCATTTTGCGGAAAATCGGTTTTCGTAAAAGTTTCGCGAGTTTTCAACTATGTTTATGTTAATATTTGATATTAAATAAATAGGTTTAGGTGAAATATGAATAAATTATTTATATTAGATATTGAATAATTTATTCGGTATTTTGAAAAAGTTTAAAAATAAGATTTCGCCCGACCCGCGTTTCTGCTGCGCCCCATCGCCCAAAACCCCAACAGTAATCAACTTTTAAGTGGGCTTAATCCAATTTGTCCAAATTTGTATAATTAGGTGTGACTAATCTTCATTGTCTCCCACTTTAATTTAATCCAATTAAATCAAGCCAAGGATTAGGAAATTGATTAGTTAAATGTTTGCCACATTGATTTAATCCAATTAAATAAAGCCAAAACCACATATTATTACATACTTATAATTACCATAATATCATCAAATGGTAGAGATAATTATGATTTTATAATTAAGCCCTTGTGTAATTATTGAATTAATCCAATTAGATCAAAGTAAATAATCAATGTTATCCAATAACACTTGATTATCTTAAGCCCTTGTGTAATTATTGAATTAATCCAATTAATCCAATTAGGTCAAAGTAAATAATCAATGTAATCTAATTAATTCAAACCCTCTATTCCAAAAGATATAACATCAAAAAATTATGCAGCAACCACTTACACGAAAAATAGGATAATAAACTTTTAGGCAGCCGAGAGTGGCCCAACTCTGTAGCTCTCGTCCTACAAGGTTTCAATCCTACGTCGACATCAAAATAACACTATCATAATCTCGTCGTGGACTCTTATAACTGACTATGTATTATATTATCAGATTTTTACTCTAAGATGATGCATATGAACCAAAACATTGAAAACACGAATATAAAACCCAAAATATTTCCTTAACACGTAGCACATCCCAACGAAAGTAAAACCGGCACTCTGATACCAAAAATATTATCACGACCCAAAACCGAGGCCAATGATAACTGGGTCAATACACAAAATAAAGCTAATTCAAATACAAGTCAAACTGTCAAAATTCGCACTAAATTAGTCAAAGAATAAAAGCATGACTTAATCAAATGGGCCAAAATGTAAAAATCCCAAAAACATCCGCCATGGACTTTAAAACAAAATAAATTATAAAATCCTATGGAAAATATCCAAAACGTTCTCACAATTTAAATGTGAACACCTATCATGAAATAAATAATCAAAATTCAAATAATGGTTTAAATATGTAATGAATCACCTAAATAACTACACAATATGATAATCTTAAATACAAGTCAATACCTCCAGGAATGTATTAGTGTAGGCACTGCATTTTTACATATAAGTCCATATGATGAGTCTCATTTGGAAACACTACCTTTTAAGTCGAGGAAGTCGCGGGAAACGGACGTCGGAAGGGAAGAGTCAAGAATTGACTCACTGTCGGATTTAATTCGCTGGATTAGCTTCGGGTTCGCTTGTTGGGCCTCCGTTTTAAAACACACACCTAGCCCAAGCCCATTAAATCACAATTAAAACATTTAAAACACATGTCACAAATTAAATTAAAACCAATTAAATTGAAATTAAATTAAATCCAATTAAATTAAAACTAATTAATTTGAAATTAAATTAAATTGAAATTAAATTAAACTAAATCCAATTATTAAATCTAATTAAATTCCAAAATTAAAATAAATCCATTCCTAATTAAATAATTCACTCAGCAATTTTAATATATTTACCCACCTAAAATACAAATATCATTTCCTTTAATAAACTAAATAAAATCGATCCTTTTTTTAATTGATTTATTTTCTAATTCAAACAAATCCATGCAAACCCTAATGCCTTCACACCTCTACCCTCTCTCTATAAAAATAGCACAATTTCAACCCTTGAGGCTCTCCTCTCTCACGGCTCACACAAACAAAAAAAATCAAAATAACTAAAACCTAAACTCCTCAACTCTCACCTCTCCTCTCGGCGCCATAAAAAACAAAGAGAATAAACCCTTCAGCAGGAGATCCAGACAACACAGCCATTCATCACCCTTAAACATGTCCTCGCCATAGCCCTCCACTCATCTAGCCTTCATCAATAACTCTTAAACAGCCACAAAATTGTCCTCTACGGTAACCAGCCCTAATAGCACAACACGTAACCATCACTCCCCTAACTCCATTTGCCTCAACTCACGCACAGAGAACTGACACGTCCAACCTCATGCAGCCTTCAATTCCTACACGCATGCACTACCCTCTCACACACGAACCAGCCTCCTTCACGTAACCTTCATCAACAAAACCCTCCACTCAGCCACCTAGCCTTCACTGCCACCTAGCCTTCAATTAGCCTTCATAACCATTCAAATAACCTCACGCTTTAACCCTCAACAAAAACCATTCAACCCTTAACTACATGTGCTGCCAACCCTCACGCCCTTAAGCTCATCATGCCCCTCACACACTCGGCAAACAACCTTCATGCCATAGCAAGAAACCCTCATCAGCCCTTACCACGCCATTAGCCACACGCACACAAGCAAAACCCACCAACCCTCACAAATCAAACACACAGCCGAGACACATAAACCTTTGACCACGCACGACCATAGCTTTTTTCCACTTCAACGAACTCACAACTCACAGCCCCTTTACGCACTACACTAACTGAACTCACACTCGCAACCCTCACGCACCAGCACAGCCCTTTAACCCCACCTTACTGCACGCCAAAACTGCTCTCTGTTAAGCCCCTCAAATTGCCGAGAAACTGCCCATTGCACTGCTAGTAAATCATCGTAAATCAGCCTCTAAAATAGTCCCCTGACCACCGAAACTGTACCCTGAAAACAGTCCAGAAACTGTCCCGAAACCACATAAAAAACTGCACTTTAAACCTTTAAAAAAACGCAAAAACAATGGCCTTATACAGCAAAAACAGTGACTGAAAAACAGCAGCAAAAACAGCAGCGAAACGGAGTTAAAACAGTAGCTTGAGCAGCGAAACAGCGAGGAAAGACGCAAACCGGAGAACTGGAAAAGTTGTGGAGCTTTAACCCTTCCGATCACCGTGAAACGCGAATCCGAGAGTCGACGAAAAAGGTTAGACCTAGGGGCACTTTTCACATCCATTTTTATTCGTATTTATTGAATCTTATTTACATGATTATTGTGGAGTGATGCATGTTGTGGCCCTTGAATAGATAGAAAATGCATGTATTGTGAAATGATGTATGTTGTGGCCCTTGAATAAAACGGAAAATGTGTTGCCTCTTATGTTATATAGGATGGAAACCCGGACATAAATTTCATAGCTGATTCCGAATGGACGGTAGTATGATCTGTACTCGGGATATAACTCCACGTACCACTTGAGTATACGACACATATCTTATTTCATGTTATCTTGATTTGTTTATTATCGTTATTTAATTTCTGCATGTTATTTGTTTATGTAATAATGTGATGTGCATGAGCTTAGTAAGTCGGATTAAAGGTCCTCCATTTCGAGAGGTTAAAATCCTTTACCACGATGCTTCGCCGCGTCGGATGACGTATATTCGGTTGAATGTAAGATGTGTTCAATCGGGTATACAAAGTCCGATATTGTTGTCTTTATTTTTATATGCATTATGTTATTAGCGCATGGGCTTAGTAAGTTGGATTAAAGGTCCTCCATTTCGAGGGGTTAAAATCCTTTACCACGATGCTTCGCCGCTCCGGATGACGTATATTCGATTGAATGTAAGATGTGTTCAATCGGGTATACAAAGTTCGATATTGTTGTCTTTATTTTTATATGCATTATATTATTAGCGCATGGGCTTAGTAAGTTGGATTAAAGGTCCTCTATGTCGAGGGGTAAAAATCCTTTACCACGATGCTTTGCCGCGCCTTTTAGCCCGTTATTATTGATTATGTGTCATTTATTCATCCGTTCACGTATGTGTCATGTTGTTTACTACATTTTGGAGGTCACTGCTGTAACCCCGTTCGAACGCATTTCAGAACGCCGCACGAACGCATGTTTTCTGTCTCAGTTCGTTCGAACGCGTTTACAAACGCTACTCGAATGCAAACTTTTTGTTTACCGTTCGAATGCGGCTACGAACGCCGCACGAACGCCCACGGTAAACAAGCCCTCTTCCATCATATCTCATGCACGGTTGCTCATTTTGTCATTTACCTTTTTGATTGTTCATGTTCTTGCAGTTAGTCATTTATTGTGTTCACAAGATCACATGTTCGTTTCCATGATGCATGTTTACACGATAGTTGTCTACTTATGCTTCCGCATTTATCCATTCAACATGTTCATGAAGTTATATGATTGTCGTTATTCCGATTTGCTTTCATGCGTGATTATACAATTATTATCTACTGGCATGCCTATAATCAAATCTAATGTGCTTATGACATTGTATGCTTGCCGTATTTCAATTCATCTTTATGCATGCAAATTGGGATATAGATTATATGCAAATAGGTTGTATGCAAATTCGGACATAGATTATATGCAAATAGGTTGTATGCAAATTCAGACATAGATTATATGCAAATATGTTATATGCAAATTCGGACATAGGTTATATGCAAACTTAGATATGAGTCTTGTACTTATGCATGCGAACTTAGGAGTAAATTATCTTTGGAATAAATGTTGCTTAGGCTTGGTTAAATTATTGCACAAATCGTTTCATTACAAGTGGCATAAGTAATGGACCATTCTGAACCCAACGGTTTGAGGTCTTCCCTTGCGAGGGGTGAGTGCGGCCTTAAATCTTTGTCCCGGTTCACACCGGGTGGCGACTTCATTATTCTCCGGTTTAGTCCCCCGCAGGCTACTCCGTACTCCCAACCGGGCCGCGAGCCCGGAACAGCATGCGTCGCCCAGTTTCTGTGTCCCACAATTAGCACTGACGATAAGAACACTCTTAGGGAATCAAACATGCACCTCGCTCTTCGAAGCTCCAAAAACCAAAACGCATCCTCAAGTTCTGAAGCTCCAATATCTAATATTGAATGTTAAGTTGAGGGGTGAGCAAAATCACATGCTCAATTGGGATTAATGTACTCACCATAATTGGTTTTATAAAAATCATGCATGGTTTGTAAGATATATAGATATATATGCTCAATTAAACAATGTCGAGGATGTGAGTTAATAAATAACTATAATGTATACATTTTATCAATATAAATAAAATATACATCCTCGACAACATTAATCATTTAAATAAAAACGTGTGAGTGAAACGCCACACGGGGCTGCATAACCAGACTTTCAACATTAGAGCTGTAAACAAACAATGTTCCATATAATCGATCTTCTCAAACAGGGGCCGTGAATAATTAATGTGCCACAATAGGGCCATATAAAAAAAACATGATCATATGCCACGAAGGGCTCCTCATGATCAAATATCACAATGAGGCAATAATAAACAAACCTTAGGCAGATTCGGGACTCTCACCTAGGGATGCGTCATAACCGTCCAAATAGTGCCACTTGGGGCCACGTAACAGTTGCCGCAACGAGACAACCGAGGTCAATAAGGTGGGTCAAAACAAAGCTCCACACAAGAAAATGCCACAGCGGGATAATATAATATCCAAGATGTACGCCATAACTAGGTTCCACATATACCAATTTTTAATATATCAAATTTTAATATTTTTACCAATCTAAGGCCGATGCAATTTGCATTTATACTACCATGCATATATTTATAAAACAAAACATAAACTCATAATGGTCACATCATGCCGTCCAATGCGTCATTTCACATTTCCATAAAATATGGCTAATATTAAAACACTTTTCAGATTATTTTCATAGGTATAAAATAATGATGTATATATATATATATATATATATATATATATAATCTAAAACCGCTATCAAGATGAGTGTTGAATCATTATCTCAACCCCACACTCGAAACGCAAAATCGATCTCACAATGATGCCCACATGTTCAGACTATTCGTAGCTCTAATAGCTACAAATCCCTCTTTGAGCTCACTTGGCACGCTCTATGACACATGCGGGTCCCACTGACCGGTCACCGCCAAAAGATCACCCAAAAGCAACATCTCGAAACCTAAGATGTAAAGTGGCAACTCACGTTGAGAGAAAAATAGGAAGGATAAGATTTTATAATGAGCAAGAAAATTTCAGTCAGATCCCTATCTTTTGGTCAAATAAAAATTTGAATCAAACTAACTAAATTTATCAATAGATCCGTAAATTCAAAAATTTAAAATTATAAATGGAAGAATTATAACAATTTTATTAAAAATTTAGGGTTATTATAACCATCCATAATTTTAAGGGTGGCAAAAAAGCCTGGCCCGACTCGGGTCCGGGCCCGGCCCGATTCGGGCTTAAAATAAATAATTATATATTTATATAATAAATTTTTTATATTTATAATTTTTATATTAAAAAAATCGGACCCGACCCGAACCCGACCCGGGCCGGGCAGAGCTTTTCCCAGATCCGAGCCTAAATTTAAATTACTGGGCTGATAAACGCGGTCCGAACCCGGCCCATTGACATCCTTACATAATTTGTACAATTGAAAAAATTTATTTCTGCCAGAAGATTAAATTATGAATTGTAAAAGTCTTGGGCAAACGCGTGTTCTTGGTCTTTGGCATTACTCGGATGACTAGACTTGCTTTCCGTTGAACACGAGTCCACGCAAATCACAAGTTGCCTGTGGGGTTGTGTTTTCAATTATTATTTTTTTGGATTGATTCCTTGGACAAACCACTAGTTTCCTATTTCTAATTTACTAAAGATAGCTTTCAATTGCTTCGTCAAAATGGAAATTAAAAGAATCTGGAAAGGAATTTTCAATTTGATATGTTTTTTTATCATATAAATCGATTAATTATAAAGAAAAGAAAAATTCATATATTGATAATTAATTGTTTTTGCAATTATAAAGAGTTACATAATAATTAATTCCACGAGGACAAATGAACATATGGATAGGTAAGAGCATAAACCCAATATATATATTCATATCGGTCTTTATGTCATTTCTATGTTTTTAGGCTTCTAATCATTATTGAATATTATAATATTTTTTAAATAAAAAAAGAACCACCATTAATTAGTTGTTGGTTATAACAAAAAAAAATTAAGAGTCATAAACTGACTAAATATAATGTTCAAGATAATTAAAAACCTTAATCTTTATTTTAAGATTATAACTATAAAACCCCATAAATTAATAAAAGGGAAGTGAGGAGATGAATGAAAGGATAAATGGATGCTAAAAGATGGTCGCGGATAGGTTTTAGTATCGATATTTTTGTTGTCGATGCTAAATGTATTATTATTCATAGTATTTGTAATATATTTAACGTCACTAACTTAAAAAGCAACGCTAAAATATGAACATACAGTCTCATTGACTAAGTTTGACGGTAATTTTTTATGATTCTTCATATTTAGCGTCGATATTTAGTAATCGCTATTAAAAACCTTAATTTTTTACGTCGAAAGTACGTTAGTAACGTTAAATATTGTAATTTTAACGTCGTCTTTCCTATCGATCCTAAACTATATATTTAGTGACGATTTACTTTGCGATGCTAAATCTTTGGAACTAAAGATTATTTTTCTTGTAGCGGTAATTATCCATATAAAATCCAAGTGGCCAACCAAAACTTACCAGGTGGCAATCTATCTGAAACAAAAAGGAAACGTAATGAAAAGTCAAAAATAAGAAATTTTTCTCATATCTTTATTCACAAGTATGTATACACGCATTGACTTGACTATCGGCAAAAACAATTTGTCAATCTCTTTCAACCAACTCAACGCGGATCTCGACCGTCGATTCCAAGCCCTCTAATCTCGAATCTCCGTTCCGCTATCAACCTCATCGCCATCTCAATCCTAATCTGCTAAAACAGTCAGTCGAGTGAATTCTTGTATGGTGGTGAGTGAATCTGTTTGAGTTGAGACTGAGTTATGGTGAATACCATCCATAAATTGTAGAACAGTGACGTTGTACAAATGAAAAAAAAAAAATTATTTCCGGTAGAAAATTAAATTATGAATTGTAAAAGTATTGGGCAAACGCATGTTCTTGGTCTTTGGCATCATGCGCAAGATAGACTTGCTTTCGGTTGAGAACGAGTCCACGCTAATCACAATTTGCTGGTGGGGTTGTGTTTTCAATTTTTTTTATTTTTTTTGGATTGATTCCTTGAAAAAACCTTTAGTTTCCCATTTCTAATTTATTTAAAGATAACTTTCAATTGCTTCATCAAAATGGAAATTAAAAGAATCTGCAAATGAATTTTCTATTTAATATGTTTTTTAATCATATAATTCGATTAATTATAAAGATAAGAATAATAAATATATTGATAAATAACTGTTTTTGCAATTATAGAGAGGTACATAATGATTAATTGCACAAGGGCAAATGAACAAATAGAAAGGTAAGAGCATAAACCGTAGTTTTTCGTTTTAAGGATAATTTGGGAAATTGATCCCTCGAACAAACTTTATTCAAGCAGTGAATTTGTTTGATTAGTAGGTAATCCAAAATAAAGTTAACAAGCAAACAAAAAAAATCACAGAGATTTACGTGATTTGGCGGAGAGTCCGCGAGACAAAGAATGATGTTTATATTACTACTCAAGGTCAAGACCGACCTGAAATACGAGTGGTGTGGTGAGCTTACAAAGAGCGTGAAACACTTCAGGCTTAAACTAACCCATTACAAATCTCTCAAGTGATCGAGTACCGACCAACTTTCTCTTTCTATCACTATTTTCAAAACTCTTGATTTTTAACACATTGTGAGATATGAAAATTGCTAACTCTTGAATTTGTGACTTATATTCATTTTTATATACTTCTAAATCTATTTTTCCACCAACCCATGATGTCAGCTCATGTCATCATTGCCCCATGCTCATTTTCCCCAACCATTCAGCGAGTAGTCGCTCTGATATCTGACTCAATTACCCCTATCACCAGAAACCCATCATTCATACTTTTTGGCTACTGCTACACGCTTTATTGACGTGATACATTATGGTTCAACCACTCAAATATTGTTCCGTCTAGCAGATTATCTGCCCAATGAGAGCTGTTGACTTACTCATGTCACATCAGTCTTCTAGAAGTTCAAACTGTTGGACAATTATGACCCATAACATCACTATTTGTACAGAACATGGTGTTGTTGTACAAATAAACTATGTGACAAAGGAAATTATTCTTTTATCATTTGTAATTAGATTACCAAGATATATAAATGATAAAAGTCCATATGATTAGTACCAGATTAATAAGATATGAGACAGTATTAATCCACTAAGGTTTAATCATTAAATATCCCTAGTCGTAGTATTATCAAGACTGGACATCGATAATGCACAATAGACTAGTATTACATTTGTGCGTGTTATGGAAGCGTAACGACATAGTTCTCATATATTTGGGTATTGGATACTCATGCAAGTGTAATAGGAGATTCTGTTTACCGATGGTACGGAAACAGCTTCGCTCTGGATAGACCCCTCGGAATCCCATTGGTAGTATGACTATGTGTCTATGGGAATCCGAATCAGGGTAGGTGTATTTGGTCTTAACCTGAGACTTGCATCGCTAATACTTACGACAATCAGTATACTTTAGTTTTGGTCGTCCGGGGATTTAACAGGTTCTGTGTACGCCTCTTTTGGGTATACTGAGAATCGTAGTGTATTGGGTGTGATGTCAAGATGTAAGTATCACTCCAGTCTTATGGAGATGATGATCACGTAGGATACGGAACTAGTACTCTTATGTACTGTAATCATCGGGATAATATGATTAGGTCATGATTATCCGATTATAGAGACTAGTTACCAAAGATCTGATATATGCTTCGTACGGGGCAGACACAATTCCAGCCCTAGGCCTAGCATGTGATATCGATACTGGATCGCAATACGCAATACTACGTATACTACGCCTGAAAAAGATTACATATTCCTTAAAAGAATATTTCTGGAGAATTGGGTAGGCATGATGCTTTGCTAGAAGCCAACCATGTCTTGTAAATCGGTAAAAACGTGGTACACACGTATTCGGATAGTCCGATAACCGAATTTACTGCCAATATTGTTGGGTTCTCTAAGAACTAGCCAAGGATCTATTAAGCATGAAATATGTGTGAATACGCAAAGTAAAGTAGCGGAAAATACTTACAATGCTCGGTTGAGTGGATGTAGAGATAATAAAAATTTGTCTCATTTGAAGTTGCTCCAAACTCCTCTTTGATTGTATGTTGAGCTCCAAGCTTTGATGAGTGAATTCCAAACTCTTGGGAAAAGTTTCCCTATCACCTTTGTATGATTCTTTGTGTGCTAGCAATGGAAGAATTTTGTAACAAAACTCTTCATATTTCTTCCTTGTGATTCTCGGCCAAGCCAGGAGAATGAGGGGGAGAGGGTTTCGGTTGAGAGAGAGAAGGAGAGGATGAATTGTGTGACTTGTTATTTTGATTTTCCCAAAAAAAAAATGATATACCAAATCTCAAATGTTTTGTAAAGGTCACTCATGCCTTTCACACTTGTGTAAGAAACAAGTCACCAAAAAATCCAACCAACTTCTATCAAGCAAAAGTTGATAAAGTTGACTAGGTGATGTTACAAGTAGTGGGCCCCACTTGATTCAAAATCTGAGTGGGGCCGCAAACACATTCGGGCTCGGGTTCATTAATTCCGAATTAACGAATTTTCCGTTGCGACGTAATTAAATCAAATTTAATTAAATAATTATGCCTAGCAAAATTACTATTAAAGTCGCTCGCGAATTAATTCTAAATTAATTCGTTCGCCCGAATTAAAATCCAATTTTAATTCCGTTATGAAATCTAATTTCATATAATATATCGAATATATTATTTAATCGATTAATTCCAAATTAATCGTTCTCTCTCTTCTATTTGAATTTAATCGCAGATAAATTCTCACCGTAATTAATCCTAGATTAATTTTCTCTCTCTCATAATTAATCACATATTAATTTTGTTCGAGTCATACGTCATCGGTGAATCTTCGGGAAGCGACCCATGAGATCTCTAGATATTTTGGCAGTAAATCCGATCATCGGACTATCCGGACACGTGCGTACCCCGCACCACATTCTTACCGATTTACAAGATATGGTTGGCTTCTAGCAAAGCACCGTGCCTACCCAATTCTCCTGAAATATTCTTTTAAGGAATATGTAATCTTTGTCAGGCGTAATATACGTAGTATTGCGTATTATGATCCAGTATCAAATGTCACATGCTAGGCCAGTGGTTGGAATTGTGTCTGCCCCGTACGAAGCACATATCGGATCTCTGGTAACTAGTCTCTATAATCGGATAATCATGACCTAGTCATATTATCCCGATGACTGCAGTATTTAAGAGTACTAGTTCCGTATCCTGCGTGATCATCATCTCCATATGACTGGAGTGATACTTCCATCTTGACATCACACCCAATACACTACGATTCTCAATAAACCCGGAAGAGGCGTACACATAACCTGTTAAAGCCTCGGACGACCAAAACCAAAGTATACTGATTGTCGCAAGTATTAGCAATGTAAGTCTCAGGTTAAGACCAAATACACCTACCCTGATTCGGATTCTCATACACACATAGTCATACTACCAATGGGATTCCGAGAGGTCTATCCAGAGCGAAGCTGTTTCCGTACCATCAGTAAACACAACCTCCTTTCACACTTGCTTAAGTATCCAATACTTAAATATATGAGAACTATGTTGTTACGCTTCCATAACACGCACAAGTGCAATACTAGTCTATTCCGCATTATCGATGTCCACTCTCGATAATACTACGACTAGGGATATTTAATGATTAAACCTTACGTGGATTAATACTGTCTCATATCTTATTAATCCGGCACTAATCATATGGACTTTTATCATTTATATATCCCGGTAATCCAATTACAAATGATAAAAGAGCAATTTCCTTTGTCACATAGTTTATTTGTACAACAACACCATGTTCTGTACAAATAGTGATGCTATTGGTCATAATTGTCCAACAAACATATCCAGAGATCTCATGGGTCGCTTCCCGAAGATGCACCGATGACGTTTGACTCAAACAGAATTAATCGAGGATTAATTATGAGAGAGAAAATTAATCTAGGATTAATTGTGGAAAGAATTTATCTGGGATAAAATTCAAATAGAAGAGAGAGAACGATTAATTTGGAATTAATCGATAAAATAATATATTCGATATATTAAATGAAATTAGATTTCATAACGAAATTAAAATTGGATTTTAATTCGGGCGAATTAATTAATTTAGAATTAATTCGCAAGTGACTTTAATAGTAATTTTGCTAGGCATAATTATTTAATTAAATTTGATTTAATTAAGTCGCAACGGAAATTTCATTAATTCGGAATTAATGAACCTGAGCCCGGAATGTGTTTACTGGCCCACTCGGATTTTGAATTAAAGTGGGGCCCACACACAAGTCACATCACTAGTCAACTTTGTCACTTTAGCTTGATGGAAGTTGTTAGTAGTTGTTAACTTGTAAAACACACTTCTATTATTTTATTTGATGTGTGAAAGACTAATACCAACTTTTGGTATTTGGTAATATGATTTTTGGAAAATCAAAAACTCTCTCTCTCATTTTTTTTACTTCACTTGGGCGTGAACTACCTTTCATTTTTTCTCTCTTTTGGGCATGAACTTAGGGTTCTTGTTACTTGATTTTTGCTTCAAAAATCTTAAGTGCTAGCACACAGAAGGGGTCATTCAAAGGTGTTAGGGAAACCTATCCAAGAGTTTGGAATTCTAAGTTCAAGCTTGGAGCTAAATCATCCATACAAAGAGGAGCTTGGAACATTACACAAAGGAGCAAATGTTTGAAATCCTACATCCTCATTGCCGATCAATGTGAGTACTTTTTCCGCAACTTACTTTGATTATTCACACAAATTTTATGCTTAATTGATCCTAGACATGCTCTTAGAGAACCCAACAATGGTATAAGAGACTATTTAAGCATGAAATGGATTAGGGTTCATAATCTTGAATTTGGGTATTTTTGCTTGGAGCATGATTTTATCAAATTGATTGTTTGAATATGCTTAGATTATGATAACTTAGAGTTATGAATGATTAATTTTAAGAAAAATTGATTGGATTAATTTTCCCCAAATTGTTTGGCTTGGCCGAATCTATTGGACCTTGTAGCTCTTGGTGATTTTTTATTTTAGACCATTGGATGTGTTTAAAATACATGGATATATTGATTTGTGATTTTATTGGAAGCATGTTGAGATTGATTTTGCTTCAATTATGTTGGACATGAATTGATAATGATTAAGCATGATTAATTAATTAAATTGGTGTTTTGGAAATGTTAATTTAACTAATTAATTATGGCCATACACTTTAATTAAAAATTATGATATTTGGAATATTGTAATTTAATAAATTAGTCTTTAATTTGGAATTGGGCTATTGATGTTATATTTGGGCCTTATGGGCTTGGTTGGGCCAAGTTGGTTTAGGACAATTGGATTGGATCCAAATTGGGCCTAAAACCATTCCATAAAATTCAAATATAATAAATGGGCCTTTTAAATTTAATTGGGCCTAATGGGCCGAAATTAATTTTATGGAAAATATGGTGATTCCTTTATTGGGCCTTGGCATTTGGGTTTGACCCATATTGGCCAAAGCCCATGCCTTATGAATTAATTAAAAGCCCATTGGACTTTAATTAAATTGATATTGGATATTAATTGGGTCTTTGAGACCCATTAAGATTAAATTTAGAATCTAAGTCTAAAAAGACACATTAATAAAGTGTAATTATTTAATTTGGAATTAAATAAGAATTAGTATTGAATATAAATTAAATCGGATTTAAAATTGTAGTTCGATATAATTCAAGAATATGCACTTTGAGTACTTATTCTTAAACGAGTTGGACTCGCGCAAATCAAATCGTTGTTTGAACATTGGATGATCATTATTTCAAAGAATAATTAATTGGATTGATTGAATAACATGCTTTGTGTGAATACATGGATGTATTGTATGAATAATGTATATCAGATGGATATTAGATGTGTGAGAGCAATTTTGGAAATTGTTGTAATAAATTTAGAATTTATTAAATTAAACATGCGTGTCCAGCCTTTATCTCTTGACTCTTTGTAATTCTCTTCTCACCAATTCCCCTCAATGTAAATGAGATTTCTTTAGAAGTATTATGTAATTGGGTAGAAGTAAGAATAGTGCGAGCCGGGGAGAGGAAATGGAGAGATTTGTTCTAGGAACAATTTGTTAAATATCCATCCGCATATCATTATTAAATTTTATCGCGCCTTATTATGCTTTTAGAATGCATGCTTAAGGGTGTATGATGAGACCTAATTAAAGATAATAATAAATTGGTTGCCAATTTACGTAAAAACCCTCAATCAAATATTAAGCGTTTTTCCTTCCATTGAGTGATTCTCTCTCAAGATCCATGATTGGCACTGGTTTGTTGGCTAAAGTCAAGACCTTTTTCCATCGCGGATGTGTTTGAATCATGAAGGCTTTGTTCTATATCGTACGCCTTGGGCAAGTTGTGATTTGTTGGCCAAATTCATGGTCACTTCTTGTTCATCGGCCTCGATTTCAAAGCTTTCCCACTGTCAATGGGTCACGCTTAACTGGTTTCATTAAGCTTGTTGAGCCAAAGCCAAGGCTTAGTTGATTCAGAGGAAAAAGGTTAGGGAATATATCGGATATATTGGCATATATTGGATATATATTTCGGACTTGAATGTCCACCTACTGGATCTAGGAATTGGATGAGATCCAATTGATCTTAGAGATCTACCTAGTTAAGTTTCATACAATTTGTTGGCCAAAGTCAAGGTTGTGTGTTATTTAACGGGATCCTAGCCCACTAGGAAACTAGGTTTCCTGAGTACTCCACAGAGGGTTAGAGGCTCGCCGAAAAATAGTGGGATGCGAGTATTAAATTTGCAATTTCGTTTAGATACTTGCCAATATGCGCTCATTTCAATTTTTCGTCATTAAAAGTTTATAAATATATTAGTTGGACTAATATTCAATTGTAGTTTTAATTTAACAGTTGGACTGTATTCAAACTACTTCTTTTATAATTGATTATATAATTGGATTATAGTAATCAAATATATTTGAAGTTAACCAATCAAATAATAGTTGATTATATAGTTAGACTATAGTAATCATTATATTCGATTGTACCCGAAATCGTTGATTGGATAGTTGGACTATTGGAATCAAGATAACTGAAAGATTAGCGTTTAAAACATAATCTTGGGTGAAAATGTCTCTAAGCGACTTCAATTTTTAAATTGGGAATAGAACCTCAGGATAGTCCTGTGAGCCGAGAAGTTACTTTATTTGATAGAGTGACATCTCGGGCCTTAGCCCAGATTTGAGCAAATAGTGGAGCATGAGTTTTGGAAGACTCATGGTGATGATAACTTTAGTGCTCAATCTGTTATGCTTGCCACAATGATTCCTTAATTTCTTTGTCAGAACTAAGGATTAGATCTTTATAGTATGATATTTAAATTGAAGGATCTTCATAGATCTATTCTTAGATCTTAGAAGTACTAATTACAAAAGAAAACTCTTGGAGAGTTAATGGCTATGCTCAAGGAGACAGAGCCAGAGCTTGCAAGAGGGCAAGAAGCGCAATGCGCATCTTACTTTAACATCCCTGAAGGTCAAGGCTTGGCCGAAGGCTTCTAGGGATATGAAGAAAATGGCAAGGCTAAATCGTCACAGTCTTCTAGGAAGACAAATGACATATCCCAAGATGTCTGCCTAAACTGTGGCAAGCGGGGTCACTGGATGCGTGACTGTCGTATGGATAAGGCAGACATGAAGGAAGTGAAAACAGAAAAGGGTCCGGCTTCAGGTATGTTTGTTATAAACATGTCCACTGCTGGTTTTAAAATTGGATTTTAGATACTGGATGTGGAACATACATATGTATTGATGTGCGGGATCTGCTGATTAGTAGGATACTGACTTCAGGTGAGATGGACCTGCGAATCGGAAACGGGACGAGAGTCACTGTTTTAACCGTAGAAACCTAAGTTTTGGAACTGCCCTTTTGGGCATGTACTTAAATTAGGAGACTGTTATAATGTATCTAGTTTGACTAGGAACATTATCTCTGTATCTAGTTTAACCCGTTGCGGGTTTACCTTTATATTCTAGAACACTAAGTGTTTTGTTTATAAAGATGATATTGAGATATACACATTAGATGTGAATAACAGTATTTATATTTTGAATATAAACAAATCTCAAACATATAATATGACAAACAAAAGCTCAAACTTATAAATATATTGAGACTTAAAAGTGGCATTGATATCTGGGACACATTAACAAGACTCGTATATCCACACTTTCGAAGAGTGGATACTAGGACGAATTTGATTCTAATTCAAATAATGTCTACGAATCTAGTTTATTAGGCAAAGTGCCTAAAACACCGTTTACTTGGTAAAAGTACAAGTGCCACCGAGCTGTTACCCATCGTTCATAGTGACGTAAGTGGGCCCATGTCTAGCTAGGCTAGAGGTGGATATGAATACTTCGTAACCTTTACGGATGTGGCATTGTGTTACGGTTATGTGTATCTTATGAAACACAAGTCAGAAACTTTTGAGTAATTCAAAGAGTTTCGACACGAAGTAAGAAAACAGACCGGTAAAAGTATTAAAAACATTACGGTCGGACCATAGTGTAATATACTTAAACATATGAGTTTCAAGATTAATTGAAAGAGTATAGTATTCTTTCATAGTGGACTCCTCCCGGAACACCTCAATTTGAGGGTGTGTCCGAATAGAGAAACCGAACTTTGTTAGACATAGTAAGGTTAATTATGAGTCACACTGAGCTACCAATTTCCTTCTGAGGATACACATTAAACAATGCAATACTTATTTTGAAAAGGTTCCATGAAAATCTGTTAGACAGACTTCATATTAGATATAAACATGAAAGAAACCGGGTTCTCATTCCTGAAGATTTGGGATATTGGGCATGTAATTGAATGTTTGGATGATACAAAACTAGAACCCAAATCGGATAAGTGACTATTTGTAGGTTGTCCTAGGGAAACCAAAGGATAGAACTTATACAACTTACAAGAGAACAATGTAATTGTTGCTCTCCATGCGGTTTTCCTAAGAGGAATACATATATGCAGTGGTAAGTGGGAGGAAAATAAAACCCGATGAAAATCGGAGCAATACTGTTCCAGGCACCGATTCCTTAACGGAACACAAACAGTTCATCAGGGATGAAACTGTACCACAATCTTCGAATACACAAGAACCGCGTAAGTCGGAGAGAGTCAGAAAACAACCTAAGAGGTATAGGTTTCTGATATCACCTCATGTAGATATTAATCTTATTTAGCTTAGAACCAACACTTGTACCGCAAAACACACAGATATTTACAACTCGTCTTCTTGAAATGGCTTCCATTTTTTTTTATGTATTTCTTACTAAATCTGGATGCCTTCAAAAGTGCAATGATGAGTTGAATTTATAGAACCTAAAAAAGGGTGAGTAATAATAGCAATAGTACCTGCCAGATGACAATTATTAGTTAAACAGTAAAATATATCGTGAAAGTCAAAAAGTTTGGATCCTGTCGAAGAAAATAAAAGAAAATAATAAAACAAATCACACATATTAGATAAATACAAAGATAAAATAATATTTACAGAAAGTAACGACTTGAATGACGTCTATGCGTCAGGGTCAAGCTTCCCATCTAATTTTCTTATAAATTGGCCAACATGGTCTTTTAGAGTTAGATTCCCGAGAATTAACCGTTGTCTTTCTTTTCGAAATTGTGTATATAACATGTGAATTACATGATGCACATATCCACTGGAATGCGTCTCAAGAGTCTTAGATATTTCATCCAAAGACTCCTTACTCAAACCATCCCTAATGAATTTAATTTTATCTTCACGGTTATCAGATATCATTCCTAAAGAATGACAATGAATATTACATGTCATACGAGCACATTTATAACAAACACATATTCTTTTAGCTCTTCTCTTTTTAGCAAAAGTACTTCTTCCTAAACCAGGCATATATGAAATAAAAGAGTCAGAAGACTCACCTGCTAATCGGACACGTGCTTCAATAATCCAACAAATGTCATTAGGAATACCTTTGATCATCAGTAGTCTCATTCGTGCCAAGCGAGCTTTGTAAATCTTCATCAGAGAGTTTTGAAGGAGCGAAGGAAATTGCTTGTAAAGATTTGTAAGAGCGTCTTCCATCCTGAAATGTGAATTTACCTATACAAATTAAGACACAAAAATAAAACACACCAAATCTGAATATATACATAAATTGCATGGGTTGCCTCCCTGCTAGCTCTAAGTTTGACGTCGTCAGCTAGACATGACTGCCCAAATGTTAGGCTGGATCTGAAAGTGTGACACTTTCTTTTTATCGCTCAAATGATTCTCCCCAGTAGTGCTTGACACGCTGACTGTTAACTTTGAATGTTTCGTTGGTGTTGGGATCAAGTAACTCAATAGCTCCATATAGTAAAACCTGAGTAATCACAAATGGACCTGACCACCTTGATTTCAGCTTTCCAGGGAAAGGTTTCAGTCTCGAATTGTATAACAACACTTGCTGCCTTGGTTCCAGTTGTCTGCGCACTATTTTTCGATCATGTCATTTCTTGGTCTTTTCTTTGTATAATCTGGCATTTTCATAAGCCTGTATGCGAAATTCCTCCAATTTGTTGAGTTGATGGAGTCATTTCTCTCTTGCTGCTTATGGATCAAGATTTAACTTCTTCAGTGCCCAATACGCCTTGTGTTCTAGCTCAACTGGCAGATAACACGCTTTCCCAAACACCATTCGATATGGGGACATACCAATGGGTGTTTTGTAAGCTGTCCGGTAGGCCCATAATGCGTTATCCAGTTTTGTAGACCAGTCTCTCTTTGTTGATCCAACGATTCTTTCCAAGATTCTTTTGATCTCCATGTTTGATACTTCAACCTATCCATTTGATTGTGAATGGTAGGCAATGGCAACTTTATGAGTAACTCCGTATTTGGATAGGAGTGCATCGAAGTATTTGTTCAAGAAATGTGTGCCACCATCACTGATAATTGCCTGAGGTGTTCCGAAGTGAGTGAAAATATTCTTTTTAAGGAATTTAATCACCATTTTTGAATCATTTGATGGCAGTGCAATTGCTTCAACCCATTTGGAGACGTAGTATACTACAATCAATATGTACATGTTTCTGAATGATGGAACAAAGGGTCCCATACAATCAATCTCCCATACATCAAATATCTATACTTTCAGAATGTTTTGCAAAGGTCTTTAATTTCTCTTTGAAATATTTCCCGTTCTCTGGCACCTGTCACATTGAAGAACAAACAAGTAATCATATTTAAATAGAGTGGGTTAGAACAAACCTGATTGTAGGACTTTGGCTACAGTTCTATTTTCGCTGAAGTGTCCGCCGTATGGTGATGAATGACAATATTGCAGAACACTGTTGACCTCCTCCTATGGAACACAACGTCTCAGTAATTGATCAGTACATCATTTGAACAGGTATGAAGACCGGTGTAAATACACACATATAACGCAAGCGTACGTATCGTTCAAGTAGTATAAAAAGTATCGATCCCACGAGGACTTAATACTTAATCTATTAACAGGTTGATTGATTGATTTGAAATGGTGATGAGTTTAAATTTAAAAAAAAGTAAATAAAATTGCACAAAAGTAGGTTTAAGAAAATTCAATATTAAAAACTATCTAGGGTTGTGAATCTTTCTAATATCTTTTAAAAAATGAAGTGGTTATTTCATGTTTGTGTAATAAATTGGTTTACTAACCTGGAACACTAAATTATGCAAAAGCCTCTGTCGATGGTAAGACGTAAATACCTAGTTTAACCCAATTGAACCATATGTCTATTGTTGGACAATTATGACCCATAGCGTCACTATTTGTACAGATCACGGTGTTGTTGTACAAATTAACTATGTGACAAAGGAGATTGCACTCTTATCATTTGTGATCAGATCACCAAGATATATAAATGATAGGAGGTCCCTATGATTTATTCCTGGACAGAGAATGATATGAGACAGTATCAGTCCACGTAGGATAAATCATTAAATATCCATAGTCAGAGTATTATCGAGATTGGACATCGATAAATACGTAAAAGACTAGTATTACACTTGTACGCGTTTGTGAGGGCACAACGGCATAGTTATCATATATTTGGGTATATGATACTCATGCAAGTGTAATAGGAGGTTGTGTTTTACTGATGGTACGGGAAACAGCTTCGCTCTGGATAGACCCCTGCGGAATCCCATTGGTAGTATGACTATGTGTCTATGGGAGTCTGCAATCAGGGTAGGTGTATTTGGTCTTAACCTGAGACCTGCACCGCTAATACTTGCGATAATCAATATACTTTGGTTGAGGTCGTCCAGGGCTTTAACAGGTTCTGTGTACGCCAATGCTGGGTATATTGAGAATCGTAGTGTGTTGGGTGTGATGTTAAGACGGAAGTATCACTCCAGTCATATGGAGATGATGGTCATATAGGATACAGAACTTGTTCTCTTAAATGCTCGAGCTATCGGGATATTATGACTAGGTCATATATATCCGATTATAGAGACTAGTTACCAGACATCCGATATGTGCTTCGTACGGGGCAGACACAATTCCAGCCCAAGGCCTAGCACGTGAACATCCGATACTGGATCGACATACACAATAATACGGTATACTACGCTTGATATAGATCACATATTCCTATAAGGATATTTCTGGAGAATTGGGTAGGCATGGCGCTTTGCTAGAAGCCAACCTTGTCTTGTAAATCGGTACAAACGTAGTACGAGGTACTTACGTGTTCGGATAGTCCGACGTTCGTATTTACTGCCAACATATCTGGGGATCTCATGGGTCGCTTCCCGAAGATTCACCGATGATGTATGACTCACACTTTAATTAATCTGGGATTAATTAGAAGAGAGAGAAAAATTAATCTGGGATTAATTACGGAGATATTTTATCTGGGATAAAATATTAATAAAGAGAGAGAACGATTAATTGGAATTAATCGATAAAATAATATATTTGATATATTATACGAAATTGAATTTCGACGCAGAATTAAAATTAGATTTTAATTCGGGCGAATGAATTAATTTAGAATCAATTCGTTAGCGACGTGAATAGTGATTTCGCTAGGCGTAATCGTTTAATTACGTCGCGACGGAAAATTCGTTAATTTGGAATTAGCGAACCCGAGCCCGGGAGTGTGATTACGAGGGCATTCGCATTTCGAATTAGAAAGCGGCACGCGAGTCACATCAAGCGTCAAATCACATGTCACTTTGAGTGATGTGACAATTTGATTGATTGATGTGAGATGATGTGAGTTGATTGAAAAGCATTTATTGCTTTTGCTTTTGACTTTTGAAAAATTGAAAAAGGGTTTTGATTTTTGATTTTTGGAAAATCAAAAATATATATAAAACATTTTCCTTTTTCTTTTCTCTCTCTCACTTTCGGTCTTCCTCTATTTTCCCTCCTTCTCATTCACGGCTTGGAGCCATTTCTTCCTTCTCCATTTCTGGTTTTGCCGAGAAGCAGTGAGAAGCAAGAGAAGTGTTTTGTTGCAAAACAAATGTGCTAGCACACACCATGAGTCATCCTAAGGTGTTAGGGCAGCCATTTCGTGAGCATGGAACCATTTTGGAAGCTTGAAGCTTCAATGGTGTCTACCATGGCCGAATCTTCAAGGAGCAAGAAGCAGCAAAACCGAGCAGTCCATCAGCCAAGGAAGCTTCACTGCCGAGAGTTTGAGAGGCTTGAAGACTTGTGTTCTTCGCGTCGTAAAATCTGTTCATTGTAAGTATATTCCGCACCTCATTTGATGTGTATTCATGCGTTTTCTTGCTTGATTTCATGATCTTGGGACCTAATAGTTACCAACATCTATGTCAACCAAATTATCTGGATTCATTAAGTTTAAGTTCCAATTATGGCTACCCCCGCCCGACAGGTATATGTCTATCCTGTAAGGAAATTTATTAAAGGGTTATCTATCCTCAAGGAAGATCGTGGGCTATTAAGTCTAAGGCTGAAACCTAAAATTCCTTTGTCAAGTTTATTTTAGATTTACCACATCAATCTTATTGGTGATCAAACAACAAGAAGCATTAAGCTTAAGACTTAATAAGTAAACCTTTAAATTACCGAAACTATAAAATAACCCCTTATAAACCGGTGATATTAGAATTCATCACAACCTCAGATAACTAACTTAGTTACAACACATAACTAGGGCTAGTAAAAACTTAAAAGTAAAAGACATAAAGTAAAAATGCTGAAAAGTAATTGCGGTAAAGTAAAAGCTGAAAAGTAAATTACAATAAAATAAAATGCTAAGGTAAAAGTATAAACTTTTACTATTTACTATTTAGATATCTCCTTTAATATAATATATTAACTTGTGATTATTTTACCAACCGTCCATATAGGCGGTAACCTGATTAAGTCAAATTAAGTCCAACCAGCCATAAAGGCGGATGCAAAATAAACCTGCCATATAGGCGGTAAGAAAATTTAATTACCAACCGACCAATCTGGCAGTATTCTTGATTAGTCAGGTTTAAACCAGATTAAAATGAATTACCAACCGACCAATATAGCGGTATCCTTTTTAAGTTAAATTTTAAATAGTGAATATATTATATTTAAGGGAGATTAATCTAAATAGCAATAGTAAAAGAATTACCTTTCACCCTAGCAGGGGGAAGTTACCTCCTAATGGTGAATAGTAAAAACTATAAAAAGTAAAGAAAGTAAATTACTATTATTACAGAAGGTAATTAAAATTAATTACAAAACTAAAATTTAAAAGAAACTAGATAGAAAACTCCATATTTACATCAGAGAAATTAGAGATGAATGTACATCTGAAACTGAAATTTCGAGTTCTAATAGGCGTTAGTAGGGGGTCCGCGTCGGGACATGCAGCTCGCGTCACGACGCACGTGAGTGTCGACGTGGCAGCTTCTGGTTCGTCGCGTGAGATTCTGGATAAGGTGATAAGGTGACACGTGGCAAGACGGCTGAGAGCTCAATAATTGTGACACGTGGCGGCTCGTGATTGGCTGATTTCAGATTCTTATCTGCCACGTGTCAATTCGGATAAATGAGTCAATAATTGGTGCGGATGTGGTGCTGACGTGGTGACACGTGGCGAAAGTGACTGTCGGCACCATAGAATGATGACATGTGGCACGCTGTGATTGGTTGATGATGATGTGGCACATTTGACTCGGTCAACTGGTGATGTGGATGATGACATGGCAGACACGTGGAGTGACACGTGGTGACACATGGCGATGGCAACTGTCGGCACCGTAGGATGATGACATGTGGCAAAGCGCACGTTAGCAGATTGGTTGTGATTGTGACACGTGGCACAGCGCACGTTAGCAAAGTCAAACTTCTCAGATTCTGACTTGTGGACCCGGTGCACGTTAGCAAGTCTTTGTGCATGTTAGGCGTCGCAACGCCAAAGGCTTGCGGGTCACGACGCGCAGAATGATGAAAATGCCCTTTTGTCCAATTTTCACTATTTTGGGCCCAAATCAACTCCAGAGAGTCATGAAACTTTATTTATCTATAAAATAACACAAAACACATCAAAATAATCACAAAACTGAAGAAACTATTCAAAATATTATGTTCAATGAGTGGGAAATAGTGATATAATTAC